>CM046447.1:85543247-85675747 GCA_025506515.1 Flaveria trinervia
TCACAAGTTTGATGTATTAGGATTCAAAGCAGCGGAATATGAACAAGAATTAGACAAATTGTAGCAAGCAATCGATACTTGTATGCATTAAGAGCGCATACGGTTATAGGGAGAGAATATATATTTCTGATTTCAAGGAATGTTTATAGATGTAGAATATTTCTAATCAAATCATTCATTCATTCCATTCATTCATCCCAACTATTACAATAGGTTGTCACTCCTTATATAGAGTGCAACAATCACTGCTGTTATCACGGAAAGTGACAACTGGCAGATCTAATACAAAAAATAACTAACTCTTAACAAACTACTGAAATGTTCACAACTACTGAGAACATATCAGAGTGTTAAGTACAAAATATAAAACTACTGAAACTACAACGACTGAAGAACAAGCTCTTCAGTCGTTTTACAAAACTACTGAAACATAAAACTACTGAAACATAAAATATAAAACTACTGATATCACAACTACTGAAGAAGTACTCTTCAGCAGTTGTGACAAACTGCTGACGCTTCAGTACTTGATCTTCAGACTTTGACCTTCAGATGTTTCATCAGCTGATGACTTCAGTAGATATCATCAGCTGATATCTTCAGTCTTTGTCTTCAGACTTTGTACATCAGTTGTTGATCTTCAGCACTTGTAAACTCTTCAGCTGTTGTACTTCAGTACTTTGGTCTTTCAGCTTCAGCACTTGTGTTCTTCAGCTGTTCAGCTTCAGTACTTGTGTTCTTCAGCTGTTGTACTTCAGCACTTTAGTTCTTCAGCTGTTGGAATCTTCAGCACTTGATCTTCAGCTGTTGAAGTCTTCAACACTTGTCAAACTGCTGATGAGTCTTTCAGCATTTGTTGTGATACCATGTGGGACTTAGAGGTTTTCCAGATCTTGGCTCATTGGTTCTTTTGGTCCAACAATATATAAAATAATTTTTTAATAATATATAAATACAGACTATATGGTATATGATATTGTTACAATTTTTACAATATGAAATTATGACGCAAAAATCACGAATTGATTGTTATTATTATTGAAAGTTAAAATTTGTGAACTGTATATGCTTCGTTTTAATATTCAAATTATTAGTTTAAAATTCAAAATTTGCCTAATTTAGTTAGTTATTATGATAAAAATCTTGAATTGAGTTGAGGATTAAATTTAAAATTTGAAGTTATAAATTTTCATTACAATAGTTAATTTAAAATTCTAACTTTAAAATATTGTTTTATTAGACACTTTAAATAGGATGCATGAAAGTTTTTTTATAAACATATTTGTAATAAAATGTCATGTGACAATCGTATACTATAAAAATGTCATGTGTAACACAATGATTAAATTATGTCACATGACTGAACTCTGATCATTTATTATATATATAGATTAGTTTACTTACTATCAAAATAAAGTGAATTTTATACAAAATGTTATAATATTGAAATAATGTTGAAATATGCGTGGTTTATCATTTATGCTTAGTAGCTTTGATAAAACTTCAAAACATAAATCAATATCAATGAAAATACCAATTATTAGGTGCCAAAGTTTTCTTATTATGGGAAATCTAAACACCCTGGTTATCATAACTCTAGTGACACATTAGAACCGGATCTTGCTTCGAATATGATGTTGAAACCAACTCGAAACTGATTTTAAAACCAATGAGTGAAAGCGGTAAGAAACCAACCGATATGTCAATTTAAGGTCCTATTCGTTAAAACCAAAACAATCTGATTCGGTTTTCTTACCCTCTAATCCGATCCAGTTTGGACCAACCAAAAGCGGTTACTCGATCCAAACTGACCTAAAAGCTGGTTTTGTGCACCACTCGTTCAAGGTTCAAACATCTGTAAAAGAAACTCAAGGAAAATAACAAACAGGGCCCATAAAATTTGGGCAGTAAAGAATATAATCAAGAACAGTCTATCGAAAGCCCAACTTTATTTCATTAATTGATGGATTTGATGCTTTCTATTTTACACTTTACAAATGCGTGAATAATTTTTATAATTGTGAAAAAAATTTCAAAGCAAGCAAGCAAACAAAACGAATTCTTTTTATTTTTGGTCAATTACCTTATCAACGTATTTAAGTTTTAATTATATTACTTTTCATTGTATTGTGTATATCTATTATAATCCCATTTATATAACCACATTATATTATTTTCATAAACTAATCAAAATATATTTTTTCTAACGTATTACTATATTGTGCCAAATATTTTATTTACATTATTACAAATTAATTGATTTTTATCTCGTGAATATTCAAATTAAAACATTTATGATTGCGCATTACTTAAAAGAAACAAATTAAAATTAAAACTAGACATAAATGCACCTGTAATGCCCGGAGTAAAGTCGAAACGAGACAATTAAAATATAGGCTTAGCCAGGATTATTTAAAGAAAATAAGCGGAAAATGGAGTATGGACCGAGTAGACCTCGCAGGTTATAGTTCGGCGAGTTTAAAATTCCGGGAACGCCCAGTATATATAAACGGATCAGCTTGAGCTACTCTCATTTGCAACTCAACACCCAATTTCTAGAGAGAGTGTAGATAGAGAAAGTGGAGAGAAAATGGTGATTTAAGGCTCGGTTGATCACGAGTTTAAAGATCAGCGTTCGTGGACATCCAAACAACAGAAAAAGACCACCGGGTAAGAAACATCGTTTAATTGGTTCTTTAAGAGTAAACCCGAATTCTAGGGCTTGGGGTTTTTGAAAGTGATAAAGAATCGCCCGAAACTCACGTTTTTGTGTAAGAAAACATGTAGAAAGCTTAGATATAGCTTCTTAGGTGATAAACCAAGGATTTGAATGTAAAAGATTGAAGTTTTGGGACAAAAATGGGTTGGTTTGGAATTCCGGCCCATTCTGCAAAACTAGGTGTTCATCCAGCGAAATTATGTAGTCATCCATCGAAACTACCACTAGTACAAAAATTATTTTTATAGGCGGTGAAAAAGATTTTTTTGGGCAATTTTTCAATAAGCCAACCAAGCTATCACATACATTTTTTCAATATGCATTACATCTAGGCAATATCGAACATCTAAATGCTTCCAGTAAGATAAGTCCTAAAATATTGAATTTTTTTTCTAAACAGCTCCTTTCTCAGCACAAGTTCTTTTTCCTAAAATCATATTTAGATTTTTAACCCGTGAAAACACATCAGAGTTCTTTTTTGTTAGTGTTCTATGCTCGGTACTTCCATTAAAGTCCTTCTTGTTTTTCCGATAAATGTGACCAGGTGGAAGAAATCTTCTATATCCCATGTAATGGTTTTTCTACAATTATTTAACCATTTCGAACTTGTCTCATCTTGACAGATAGGACAAGCTTGCTTACCTTTTGTGCTATATCCACACAAATTACCGTATGCTGGAAAATCACTTATTGTGCAAAAAATCATAGCTCGTAAATCAAAGTATTCTTTTTTATAAGCATCATACACATTTACACATTGACTCCAAAGACATTTTAAGTCGTCAATCAAAGATGAAAGATATACATCAATGTCATTACCAGGTTGTTTTGGCCCCTGAATTAACAACGACATCATTATGTATTTCTGTTTCATGTATAACTATGGTGGAAGATTGTAAATGCAAAGAAGAACCGGCCATGTGCTATGAGGACTACTTATGTTTCCAAAAGGATTGATTCCAAGTCCAAACCTTATGTTTCTAACATCATTACAAATTCAGGAAATTTTCTACTAATATATCTCCACTGAAGTGAATCCGCCACATGTCTTAATTTTTCATCATTTATACGCTCATTCGAATGCCATCGAATTAATTTTGCTTCTTTCTCATTTGAGAATAATCGTTTTAGTCTTGGTATAATAGGAAAATACCACAATAATTTAGCCGGGGGTTCATTTTTCGTCACATCATCACTATATTCAACACCTTTATTTTTATTTTTATATCTTGATTCACAGTATGAAATACATTTATGCATTTTTTCAAACTCATTTCTATACAAGATATAGTCATTTAGACATACATGTATTCTTTAACTTTCAATCCCATCGGGCACATCAATTTCTTTGCTTGATATAACGAAACTGATAACTCATTATCTTTTGGAAGCATGTCATGCAAAAGAACTAATAGATCTGGTAAACATTTATCACTCCATTTGTTTTTTGCTTTCAAGTTAAACAATCTTAATATAGCACCAAGTTTTGAAAAATTCTCACAACCTTTATACAATAGTTTTTCTGCATCATCAAATAGGTTTTGTAATCTTTCTTTGTCGTTGTCACCGATATTATTGTCTGAATCATTTAACATGTTATTTAGATTGTCATCATTTAAATTTTCATCGTACGCATCATCATTGGCATAATTAAGATGCCATTTTCCATATCATCTAAATTAACCAATGTCGTGTCACAATTAACCGTTGATTTCCCATGCTTTAATCAACAAGTGTATCTAGGCATAAAACCATTTATAAACAAATAATACTCTAGTTCATTAATATTGTCAAATCTTTGAAGATTTTTACATATCGCACATGGACACCAAATCCATTTAGAGCCAACATGCACCGATTAGCTTCAGCATTCTTAATAAAACAAGAAACACCTTTCGTATATATTTTAATAGTACGTCCACTTTTGTACATCCAAAATTCTCTACCTTCCATCTGAAAATTAAAATAATCAGATAAGTAATACGCATTTATGAACATGTTTAGGTACTCTAGGGTTGTGGATTCTAACCCACTTTTTGAGTATTATATCTCGTATGTATACATTTTAACGAGTGATTTTTTAAGAAAAAATCGGGAGCATACTCAAAAGAGTTAAAAGGAAATGAAACTGTTTTTTTCTTAAATAGTCACTTGTTAAAATATATACATTCCTAATGAGATATAATACTCAAAAAGCAGTCCCAAATAAGGGACAATCTGAAATTTATCTCTATTAGATAAATATCAGAAGCGCATTATTTTAAATGGTTATATATCCTACATGAATATGCATACTAATATACAAATATATACATATACATATTTATTTATTTAAATACATATTATTTTTTTATAAATTTTTTATACTTTTTATATACTTATATACATATTTATATAATAGATCATGTATATAAATATATAATATCTAACATATACATAGATATATACTTGAATATCCTTATAATATAAATCATTATACATATACATATATATAAACTAATCTATATTTTAAAAATAAAGTTTGAGTTAGAATTTACTAACCTTTAATGAAGATGCTAAATATATGTTGAATATACGTGGAGATGAATGATATATGGATCTTCGATATAAGTTGAATCACTAAAACATTACATAATAACATAGATAAACAATATAATTATTTATGTATCTATATATAATGAGAAAAAAACTAAGTAGAACAAACATTTAATCAAATTAGTAACCGTCAATCTTTCTTTCTTCGAAAAAAGATGTAGAAATAAAAGAAGAAAATGATTGAATAGGTTGAGGGAGAGGTAGTAGCTGGAAAAGTGAAAGTAATTGAAAAGTTTGATAGAGAGAATTGAAGAGTTTGATAGAGAGAATAGAAATCGAAAACGAGAAATAAAATATGATAGAGTTTGAGGTTGAATAAGTTGAGATTTCAATTTAAATTTCTAGGCGGTTTTATTTTTCTGGGCGGCCTTTTAATTTTCTGAGCATTTTCTACGCTTTTTCGGGCGTTTTTTTTCTTGATTTATTTTAAAATTTTAATGCTGTCTTTCTGGGTGGTTTTGCCCCTCAAACCCCCCAAAAAATAATTTATAACCGCCCAAAATACCCCTTTTTCTACTAGTGTATGAAGACTTCTTGTGAAACTATAGTTTCGCAGGTAGTTTCGTAGACATGGTTATCCAACGAAAGTTGGACGAAACTGGCAGCAAAGATGTCAGCGAAACTACCAGCGAAACTGCTGGTGAAACTAGCACCGAAACTGCTGGCGAAACTAGCAGTCAAATTGCTGGAAAAACTAGCATTAAAACTATTGATCTTGTAGCGAAATTACCAGCGAAATAGGTAGAAATTAACCACTTTGAGTGTTAACTTATCTGTAGGCTGCGTAGGGTGACCCTTGCTTTGAAAACTTGATTGAGAATCTACTCACTGAGTCCAGGTGAGTTCTAGATCCCCTATTTTAAAGGGTTTAAACTTGTTTGGGGCTAGAAATGCATACTAAATATACGATTTAAATGACCAAGATTTCAAGAGGTTTTAACAAGAATATTGATTTTTTTCTATAACAAAATGTGCTATATATATGCTTTAAAATAAAAAATTTCAAGCTGACCTGGTAGCATGGCCCCAGCCAGGGGCGTTGCCCCTTGGACCCTGCTAGGGGTTGCTGCCCCTAGGACCCTGCTGTCAGGGCTGCCGCCCTCGAACCCCTGCTGTCTTGCGAAGGGTCGATTATGTTCTATGATGACTTATACTTGTTGTGCATGTGCTTGTGTATGTGAATGAATGATGCATGATGTATGTTATGTATGATGATGTGTGACGATGCTATGCTTATGTATGATATGTTTCCTTATGTTCCTTATTATGTATTATGATGTGACTTTACGTGGTGTGATTCTAATAATGAACATAAAGTATTACCTTAACAAAGCGAAACATTTATGATAATGAAAGTGAAATATAATGAATGAACGAAAGTCTTGCAAGCAAATGAAAGTAGGTTCACAACTCATTGAGAGCTGTTAGCGCAACTGTGTGTTACAACGTGCGATCTTGGCTAAACCTTAAGGGTTCACACACCGGAGGAGAGTTAGTCTATGTGACTACTCCATACATGCGATATGTGCGATATGTGTGATATGGGATCCTTATCGCTTAACTCTACACGATATGGCTTTGTGCTCAAGAGGGGGGTTAAGCATACGACAGGATCTAGATAGAAGTGAAAGATAATAAATGTATGAAAATTGCGATAAGTATGAAATGTGCGATATGTACGAAACGAACGATGAAGGATAATAATAAATATTAACTTGTTGTACGTATGATGTATGATCATATGCGAAAGAAAAAAAATGATTTAATGAATGAAAGGTAATATGATGTTTCGTAAAACTAGAACTCACTCAGGAACATTGGCTTTTTCCAGTTGCCAGGTAATGATTGCTGAGGATGGCACGGGCAGCTACTTGGCATTTTTGGGATGGCATCCATTGTTTAAATCATGACGATTTTACACTGTAATGCGAACAAATAATATTTTGTAACGATTATGAATATTGTATTATTTTACAAAATCAATGAATGAAATGATTTTAAATTATTCCGTTGCGTTGTTTTAGTACACTTAAATATATGTTTTATGTTTTATGTGCGATGATTGACCGATTGTAAGCATCCTGGGAACGGGGCTTTACATCACCCTTTTTTAATTCCTAATGTTTCATTTAGAATAAATGTAATGATTTATACTAAAAATTAGATTTAATCTAAAAGAGTCTAAAAGGAATTGTTGCTTAACACTATAAGACCTCGTTCCCGGGACGCTTACAGTTGTATTCTCATCGCACATAAAACATATAATAATGTTCGTCTTATAAAAATGTTGCAGCGGAAACATTCAAAAATGACATCATATTTCATTATAAAAACTTTTGCCAAATAATACATCGTCAATGAGTTACAAAATACAATGTTGCATTATATCACAAAACCGCTATATAAATGGATGCCATCCCAAAAGAGCTGAGTAGCCGCCCGTGCCATCCTCAGTAACCATTACCTGCCAACTGGAAACACATCAAATTCAGCATGCTGAGTGAGTTATAGTTTATAAAATAAAACATACTTTTCTTTCGTAAAGCCGTTCTTTACTTTCTTTCAAAATCATACTATACTTTACATTCATTTGTGATCATACATCATACGTACATACAGATAATATCATCATTATCTTCTTTAATCTTTCATGCTTCATTCTTTACTTTTCCTATATGTCAACCATAAACCCTTCCCTCCTTTTCATGGTACTGAACCTAGGCCTATCATAGACCTTCTATAACGGTGCATCGCACCTCGTGGTCATAGTGCCTAGGGTAAGATTTAGGTTTACCATGCAATACCTTTCTGTTCGTGGTTCTGGATCTAGGCCTCTCATAGACCTTCTATAATGGTGCATCGCACCTCGTGGTCAATACCTAAGGTATGAATGTAGGTGTACCATTGCCATATGCAATACCTTTCTGTTCGTGGTTCTGGACCTAGGCCTATCATAGACCTTCTATAACGGTGCATTGCACCTCGTGGTCACAGTACCTAAGGTATGCCGCAATAGTTCTATGCAAATGGTCAATCGCAAAGAAAGACCCCGATGTACATGCCATGCTTATAAGACTATCACTACTTCATTACTCATTAATGTGTGCATTCTTACTTCATGTTTCTCTTTTCTTTATCTTTCGTTTTACGTTACATAACACTTCATTTCATTCATTAACATTCAATGTAAAGCCATAGGAAAGATAAACATACATCATAATAAGGAACATTAACATGCACAGTCATCAACATCATATAGGGCAACATCATACATACATAACATGCATAATCATGCAACATCATCATCATCATCATCATCATCATCATCATCATCATCATGCCCAACATACTCTCTAAGGCCTCAATCGTCATCTTACATGCTCTTACAGGAACCCTTACATCAAAACTTACATCTGCACCTTCCCCGAAAGTCAGAAGTCAAACTACACTTTCCTCGGGTGCAACAACCCTATTCAGGTGTACGGACACCCTTCAGTCGCATGGCCTCCATGCGAATGAACATCATGCAAATGAACCAATACGGATGAACCCTCATACGAATGAACACCCAATCGTGCGAATGGACCAATGCGGATGGACCTTATGCAAATGGAACTAATGCGGATGAGCACTTATGCGACCGGACCTTCAATCGCATGACCTCCATGTGACTGGCCTTTCACTCGCGCGAATGGACCTTCAATCGCACGAATGGACCTTCAATCGTGCGAATGGAACCCAATTGTGCGAATGGACCCCAATCGCACCCTATTCGGCCGTATGGCCTCCATTTGGCCTCCAGTCGATCACCTAGCCCTAGCTGATGCAGAATGCAGTTCATCCCGATTGCAGCCGAGGGTTTTCGGCCTCCAAACTCATCTAAACCCATTCTAAGCCCAAATCGACCATCCTAAACCTTAGGGATGTATACCACAACACTATTCAAACACACATGAGTTCACAATCAAGACTCAAACGGATCATACACCCACATACACCAACATAAACGGGTCAAACATGCATACATTCAAAAAAACGGGTTTTCTATGTTTCCAGCCCCAAAATCATTTGAAAACAAGTAAAAGTGGGGTCCTAGAACTCACACAAACGACCACAACGAATAGAGCTTCGGTTTAACTTGCTACACGACGATTTTGGCTACTCGAACCAACCCAAACAAACACTTTTCCTCTTTTCTTCCTTTTTCTCTTCTTCTCTCTTTTCATGGCTGAAATATTGGTGTGGGGAGAGGGTAAAGGGTTGCCCTCTCCCTTAAATACTCCCACTTTCCCAACTTTCTCTCATTGGCGAGTTTGGTCCCTCGACTTTGGACTTTATTTCTTTTTCTTCATTCGTCGGCTTCAAAATACATACATAACCGGGCGTTAAAAGTCCACCCCCTTAAATAGGTTTCGTCCCCGAAACATGTTATTCTTCGAACAAATGTGGGTAATGTTGTCTCATTTCTTCCTCAGTCTCCCACGTTGACTCGAATCCCTTCCTATACTTCCACTGTACACGCACAAGAGGAACCACTTTATTTCTCAGCCTTTTCTCTTTTTGATCGATGATTGCCACTGGTTGCTCCACGTAATTTAGCCGCTCGTCTACTTCAATATCCTCCAGTGGGACAATCATATCTTCATCTACCAAGCACTTCCTTAGATTAGATACGTGGAATGCCGGGTGAATTCCACTTAGCTCATCTGGTAACTCCAATCTATAGGCCACCTCTCCTACTCGAGCAATGATTTGGAAAGGGCCTATATACCTTGGGCTCAATTTGCCCCACTTCCTGAATCGGATAATACCCTTCCAAGGTGAGACCTTCAACATAACCCGGTCACCCACCTGGAACTCAATCGGTCTGCGTCGTTTATCGGTGTACGACTTCTGTCTATCTTTGGCTGCCTTCATAAAGGATTTAATATTTTCAAGCTTCTCAGTCGTAGCCTCGATTACCTCGACGCTCCCCAATTCCTTCTGACTAATATCACCCCAACAAACGGGTGTTCTGTATCTCCTACCGTATAGCATCTCATATGGTGGCATACCAATGCTGGCATGGTAGCTGTTGTTGTATGAGGATTCGGCTAACGGTAGGTGGTCATCCCAACTTCCACCAAAATCAATCAAACATGCCCGAAGCATGTCCTCCAATGTCTGAATGGTCCTCTCAGACTGACCATCAGTTTAGGGATGATAAGCCGTGCTAATATGTAACCTCGTCCCCATGGCGTCGTGGAATTTCTTCCAGAATTTAGAGAAACCGAGTGTCACGATCAGACACAATAGACATCGGCACACCATGATGAGTTACAATTTCCTTGATGAACAGCTCAGCCAACCTCTTAGATGAATGTGTCTCGCGGATTGGTAGGAAGTGAGCACTCTTCGTTAAACGGTCAACTATCACCCATATGGCATCGTATCCTTTCGGAGTACGCGGCAGCTTCGTAATGAAATCCATGGTGATGTGCTCCCACTTCTATTCCGGTATATCCAAAGGTTGGATCTTCCCATACGGCTTTTGATGCTCGGCCTTCACCTGTAAACAAGTAAGGCACTTACTCACATACTCCACTACATCGTGCTTCATACCCAGCCACGAGTAATCTTTCTTCATATCTTGGTACATCTTTGTGGCACCAGGATGAATGGAGTATCGAGTCTTGTGATCCTCATCCATGATCACCACCCGTAGATCACCAAAACAACGAATCCACACCCGTTCAAATCGGGTTTTAACACCAAGTGTGTTTTCACCCAATTCCTCAACCAGACCTCTTATCCTCTTAGAGTTAAGATGATTTTCTTTCAGTGCCTCATCTTGAAACTCTTTGACTTGCTTCATCACATCAGAGGTCATGATCAGTTGATATGCTTTCACCCGAATCGGTTCGGGCCTCTCCTTTCGGCTAAGGGCATCAGCTACCACGTTAGCCGTGCCCGGATGGTAATAGATCTCACAATCATAATCCTTTATAAGCTCTAACCATCTCCTATGCCTCATGTTCAGGTCCTTTTGCTCAAAGAAGTACTTTAAGCTCTTGTGGTTGGTGAAGATGGTGTACTTCGTTCCGTACAGATAGTGCTCCAAATCTTTAGTGCAAAGACCACGGCTGCTAGCTCCAAGTCATGAGTAGGATAATTGACCTCATGAACCTTCAACTGTCGGGATGCATAGGCTATAACCTTCCCTCTCAGCATTAATACACACCCCAAACCCAAATAAGAAGCATCAGAATAAACCACCAGATCTTCGCTTCCATCGGGAAATGACAGAACATGAGCTTGAGTCAATCTTGCCTTCAATTCTTTGAATGCTTTCTCTTGAGCTTGACCCCATACAAACTTCACATCTTTTCCGGTCAACTTGGTTAGTGGAGAAGCGATCTTGGAAAAGTATTGGATGAATCTTCTGTAGTAGCCCGCCAAACCCAAGAAACTACGAATCTCGGATGGCGTCTTTGGAGACTTCCATTGCATAACCGTCTCCACTTTCGTTGGGTCCACCATAATCCCATCGGGATTCACCACATGACCCAAGAATTGAACTTCGCACAACCAGAACGCGCACTTGGAGAATTTAGCATACAACTTCTCCCTCCTCAGCGTCTCCAGAACCTCCCGAATATGACCGGCATGCTCAATCTCGCTCCTCGAATAAATCAGGATATCATTAATAAACAAAATCATTGATTTATCCAGCATCGGCCGACACACACGGTTCATCAAATCCATAAAAGCAGCTGGCGCGTTGGTTAAACCAAAGGACATGACAAGAAACTCGTAGTGACCATATCGCGTACGGAAAGCTGTTTTAGGAACATCCTGCTCTTTCACCTTCAGCTGATGGTAACCAGATTGAAGATCTATCCTTGAAAACCAACTGGCACCATGGAGCTGATCGAACAGATCATCTATTCTCGGTAAGGGGTATCGATTCTTCACCGTCATCTTGTTCAGCTCGCGGTAGTCAATGCACATCCTCATACTATCGTCCTTCTTCTTTACAAACAGGACCGGAGCACCCCAAGGAGAGATACTCGGTCTAATGAACCCCTTATCAAGCAGCTCTTGCAACTGCTCCATCAACTCTTTCATCTCTGTCGGAGCCAACCGATACGGTGCCTTGGCAACAGGTTGGGCACCGGTGTCAGATCAATCTGGAACTCGATCTCTCTGTCAAGTGGCACTCCTAGTAAGTCTTCTGGGAACACGTCTGGAAAGTCACACACAACCGGAACATCGGATAGTTGTGGTGTTGACGTATCCACATCCTTTACATAGGCCAAGTGGGCACTACATCCACGCCTCATACACTTTCCCGCCACCGTAATCGAAATCACCTTCGGGATCATCATGACCCGATCTTCATAGACTGTTACCGAACTCCCGCCAGGCGCTGTCAGAAAAATCATCTTCTTGCGACACACAATGTTCGCCTCGAAATCTGCTAACCAATCCATCCCAAGAACCAAATCGAAACCACCTAAGGTCATCACGAAGGGTCTAACCAGAAATTTATGACCCTCTAGTTCCACGTCACAACCCTCTACCATCTCAAAAATCCTGGTAGACTTACCTATGGCAGTTTCTACATCGAAGGGCGCATCAACACATCTACTACTAATAGGCAGTTTAGCACAAAAAGCAGCAGAAATAAAACTTATACTGGCACCCGAATCAAATAACACGGAAGCTAAAGTTTGGTTCACTAGAAACATACCGGACACAACATCAGGGTCCGTTCTAGCCTCCTCTTGTGTCATCGTGAATGCCCTGGCGCTCACCCTTGGTCCTTCACCTCCAGTTTTCTTCACCCTAGAACTCTCAGCCCTGGGCCTCTTACAATCCTTGTTCACGTGGCCCTCCATGCCACAGTTAAAACACCGGACCGTACGAAAGTCCTTGGCTATATGCCCCGGCTTCCCACATTTGAAGCATACATTCAACCCCAGCCTACATTCCCCGCTATCTTCTCTCCCACACCTATCACACTTCTTTTTACCCGCACCCGATGCGACCACACAGCGGACGTCCACCCATGCCTTTTTGTTACCCGTCGAAGCATTACCCTGACAAAACCTCTTCCCCTGCCAGTTTTGATCACCGCCGCTCTTCTTTCCACCTTCATTCACCACCACCGTCCTCTCATCATACAGTCTCCCTGCTAAAGCCACTGCCGACCTAAACGTGCTCGGCCGGGCAGCGATCATGTGCCTGCGAATATCCGCTGGCAAACCCTGAATGTACCTCTTGATTTTTCGAGACAGAGGTGTCACCTGATCCGGCACCAGACGTGCCATCTTATTGAATTTCGTGGTGTACTGCTGGTGCGTCATAGTTTCCGCCTCTAGTTGCAAGAACTCCCTTTCGACCTTGTCCATTTCCCGATGAGGACAAAACTCTTCAATTACCAACTTTTTCAGCTCAGGCCATCTCATCCTCTCGATGGCCTTGCTACCCTCAGCTTGGACAATGTTGTCCCACCAGCACAGAGCTGAATCCATAAAAAAGTGGGTAGCGAATTTCACCTTCTGGTCCTCTCGGCACTCGTTGATATCAAGTACAGCCTCCATTTCCCTCACCCACCGGTGAGCAGCTGCAGTAGTGTTGTTTCCATCGAAAGTAGGGGGTTTGCATCTCATAAACGCCCCGTAGTTACAGCCTCGTGCCGCCTCTGGCGCAGGCTCTTCTTCTTCCTCCTCCTCATCATTAGAGAGAACCGTTTCCCGCTCCGGTTGCTCTCGTCCTCCCGAGGACCTGTTTCTTTCCTTTCTTTCCCCTTCTCTTACTGCCTTAATCACTTCGGTCACCACAGACGGTAGAATCATCTGCATGACCTGATGAACTTCCTCAACCACTGCCTCTTTCACCGAGGCCCTAAGGTTCGTACTCTCATCACCACCCTCCGGGTGAGGGGTTTCGGGTTCTTCATGAACCACCTTCTCACCTCTAGGTCTCCCTCTCTTGGGTCGCGGTTCAGCATCGTGACCTCCACCCCTTGAATCTTTCGAAGATCTACCACCGGCCATCACACGCACACTGAAAGATTCAAACACCAACACGATCATTCAAGGGAACAACTCAGTTTATGTAAAGTATAGTAAGTCCCTAATTATAGTAGCCAGTTGTGATTAGCCACTTACTTTACTCTTCATACCCCAAGCATTACCTGTCCTGACTACATCAGTATTTAAATCTACATGCAACACCTAACCACATACCATGCGCACATAAAACTGGTTAACTTTACGAAAATACCTGATGGCACGCAGCTACTCAGATTGGCATCCCATTCCTATTCCGTCCCATTCTCAGTTTAAGTTAAGGTTTATTTTGAAAATTTACCCATTTCACTTAAACTTTGGCTCTGATACCAACTTGTAAGACCCCGTTCCCGGGACGCTTACAGTTGGGTTCTCATCGCACATAAAACATATAATTACGTTCGTCTTACAAAAATGTTGCAGCGGAAACATTCAAAAATGACATCATATTTCATTATAAAAACTTTTGCCAAATAATACATCGTCAATGAGTTACAAAATATAATGTTGCATTATATCACAAATGCGCTATATAAATGGATGCCATCCCAAAAGAGCTGAGTAGCCGCCCGTGCCATCCTCAACAACCATTGCCTGCCAACTGGAAACACATCAAACTCATCGTTGCTGAGTGAGTTCTAGTTTTATAAAATAAAACATACTTTTCTTTCGTAAAACCGTTCTTTACTTTCTTTCAAAATCATACTATACTTTACATTCGTTTGTGATCATACATCATACGTACATATAGATAATATCATCATTGTCTTCTTTAATCTTTCATGCTTCATTCTTTACTTTTCCTTTCTGTCAACCATAAACCCTTCCCTTCTGTTCATGGTACTGGACCTAGGCCTATCATAGACCTTCTATAACGGTGCATCGCACCTCGTGGTCACAGTGCCTAGGGTAAGATTTAGGTTTACTATGCAATACCTTTCTGTTCGTGGTTCTGGACCTAGGCCTCTCATAGACCTTCTATAACGGTGCATCGCACCTCGTGGTCACAGTACCTAAGGTATGAATGTAGGTGTGCCATTGCTATATGCAATACCTTTCTATTCGTGGTTCTGGACCTAGGCCTATCATAGACCTTCTATAACGGTACATCGCACCTCATGGTCACAGTACCTAAGGTATGCAACAATAGTTCTATGCAAATGGTCAATCGCAAAGAAAGACCCCGATGTACATGCCATGCTTACAAGACTATCTCTACTTTCATTACTCATTAATGCGTGCATTCTTACTTCATGTTCCTCCTTTCTATAGCTTTCACTTTACGTTACCTAATACTTCATTTCATTCATTAACATTCAATGTAAAGCCATAGGAAAGATAAACATACATCATAATAAGGAACATTAACATGCACAGTCATCAACATCATATAGGGAAACATCATACATACATAACATGCATAATCATGCAACATCATCATCATCATCATGCCCAACATACTCTCTAAGGCCTCAATCGTCATCTTACATGCTCTTACAAGAACCCTTACATCAAAACTTACATCTGCACCTTCCCCCGAAAGTTAGAAGTCAAACTACACTTTCCTCGGTGCAACAACACTATTCAGGCATATGGACACCCTTCAGTCGCATGGCCTCCATGCGACTGAACATCATGCGAATAAACCAATGCAGATGAACACTCATACGAATGAACACCCAATCGTGAGAATGGACCAATGCGGATGGACGTTATGCGAATGGAACTAATGCGGATGAGCACTTATGCAACTAGACCTTCAATCACATGACCTCCATGCGACTGGCCTTTCACTCGCGCGAATGGACCTTCAATCGTGCGAATGGACCCCAATCATGCGAATGGACCCCAATCGCACCCTATTCAGCCGTATGGCCTCCATTCGGCTCCAGTCAGTCGCCTAGCCCTAGCTGATGCAAAATGCAGTTCATCCCGACTGCAGTCGAGGGTTTTCGGCCTCTAAAGTCATCTAAACCCATTCTAAGCCCAAATCGATCATCCTAAACCTTAGGTATGCATACCACAACACCATTCAAGCACACATAAGCTCACAATGAAGACTTAAACGCATCATACACCCACATACACCAACATAAACGGTTCAAACATGCATACATTAAAAAAATCGGGTTTTCTATGTTTCCAGCCCTAAAATCATTTGAAAACAAATAAAAGTGGGTTCCTAGAACTCACACAAACGACCAAAACGAGTAGAGCTTCGGTTTAACTTGCTACACGATGATTTTGGCTACTCGAACCAACCCGAACCAACACTTTTCCCCTTTTCTTCCTTTCTCTCTTCTTCTCTCTTTTCTTGGCTGAAATATTGGTGTGGGGAGAGGGTAAAGGGTTGCCCTATCCCTTAAATACTCCCACTTCCCCAACTTTCTCTCGTTGGCGATATTGGTCCCTCGACTTTGGACTTTATTTTCTTTTTCTTCATTCGTCGGCTTCAAAATACATAAATAACCGAGCGTTACAAGCACGTGTCTTTCTATTGTTTTGAAAATGAGATTAATCTAGAAATTCTAAGAAAGATTGTTGCTTGACACATTATCATATTGATCCTTTTATTTCTATCCAGATAACAATTATTATGGTTAGTACATGCTTTTACTTAAAATATTGTTTTTACATATGGAAATGCAACTGTAACTAAATAATGTTTACAATGATCCCTTATCTCCTCCTCATTTCTTATTTGTATTTAAAATTATATTCACATGCTCATAAGCTTAGTCAAAGTTGTTATTGCTCCCACATTATTCTCTAAATTTTATTTTAAGAAATATCAATAACAATTCTCACACCATCTCACCTGTTACCTTGATATTATAAAAAAAAGAGAGAACAAATAAATAGGGAGAGCTACAGGAGAGGTTTTGTTGATTGGCCTTCCGGTGGTGACGGTTGTGGTTTTTGATAGCACTAGTAAAAACACCACCTACTATCTATTGTTCATTTGATTTTTCAACATTCTTGGAAGTTCATGGTGACTAAACTTATGCACATCAGCAACTAGGGTTTATGCTAGGTGTCACGGCGGTAACTGGTCTCAGTAGTGCTTCTATTTCAGGTAATGTGGTTGAGTTTTATAGTGTTTTTTTCGTTGACATTCTTAACACCCATTATTGGCAAGTTGGCATGTTTGCAAGATGCTTTGAAGCATCCAAGAGCGCTAACAAATTCATCCGTTGATTACTCGTCTATAGATTTTGATAATTTGCTTTTAGTTTGTCTTAATTTCAATTTATGTTTATAGGTATAGTCCTCATCTTAACTTATTATGGTATGACTTTTGTTCAATTATTTGTTTTTGGTTTTAGTTTGGTTTTATATTATAATTATTGCATACGTAAAAGGCAATTTCTAATCTTCTAATAGGTTTATATGTTTATGCAAAGTGGGATTTCAAGGGTGAATCTATTGCATGTCTACGAACCATATCTTTGTAAGGCCTCGTTCCCGGGACACTCACAGCTGGACAATCATCGCACATAAAACATATATTTACATTTATCTTAAATAAACATTGCAGCAGAATCATTAAAATAGACATTTTATTTTATTAAAATAAACGCTTTTGCAAAATAATACAATATTCATTAAAAAATATTGTTTGTTCGCATTATAATGCAAAAACATTGTACAAAAGAATGTCATCCAAAATGAGCTGAGTAGCCACCCCGTGCCATCCTCAACAACCATTACGTGTCAACTAGAAACACAAAAAATTCAGTGTTGCTGAGTGAGTTCTAGTTTTATAATAAACATTACATTACCTTTCATTCATTAAAACATTTTCATTACTATCGCACGTGATCACACATCGTACATACATCAAGGTAATAGTTATTATCTTCATCATCGTTCGTTTCGTACATTTCACACGTTTCGCACATTTCGTACTTATTGCACATTCATTGTCTTTCCATTTCTATCTAGGTCGTGTCATATGCTTAACCCCCTCTAGAGCACCAAGCAATTCATCTAGGGTTAAGCGACAAGGAACCCATATCGCACGTATGGAGTAGTCACCAGGACAGACTCCCCCTATGTGTGTGAACTCTTATGGGCTAGCCAAGATCGCACGTTGTATAACACACAATAATTTGGAAATCGCATGTATTGGAGCAGCCACCAAGATTGAACTCTTACTGTGTGTATGAACCTTTATGAGTTAGCCAAAATCACAAGCTGTAGACACACACGGTTAAGGTAACAGCTCTCAATGAGTTGTGAACCTCCCTTCAGTTGCTTGCAAGACTTTTCATTCGTTCGTTCATTATGTTCCACTTTCATTATTTTAAATCTTTCATTTCGTTAAGATAATACCTTACGTTTATTAACAATATCACACCACGTAAAGTCACATCATCATACATAATAAGGAACGTAACACACAAACATACAATCAAACATAATCATCAAATATCATCAATCACACATCATCATGCATAAACATCAATCATACATCATCAAACATGCCCATCATATCATCTAAGACCCCAGAAGTCAACTTACATGAACCCCCGGTAACCTCCCAAGTCAAAGACTACATTTACACTTCCCCAAAGATCAGAAAACAAATTATGTTCTTTCGGGCGCATGAGCCCTATATGGGCGTATGGACCCTATTCAGTGGCATGGCCTTCCAGGCGCATGAGAACACTTAGGCGTATGGACACTATGGGGCGAATGGACACTTAGGCGTATGGACTCTTAGTCGCATAGCCTTTAGTCGCATATGACCCTTAGTCGCATGGCATTCAGGCGTATGGCTTTCATTCGCATGACTTTTGGCTGCATTTCCTCCAGTCGCATGACCTTCGGCCGTATTTCCTTCAGTCGCATGCCTTTTGGGCGCATGGACTTCAGTCGCATGACATTCGGCCATATGGCCTCCAGTTGCTTGCCATTCGGGCGCATGGACTTCCAGTCACATGAGCCCTAGCTGGGTGCAGAATTGCAGTCTCTTCGAACCTGAACTGCAGATTTCGACCTCCAGCCCCTTTCTAACCTGTTCTAGGCTTAAACCAACTATCCTAAGCCCTAGAAACACAACCACAAGATCATTCAAGCATCACAAGCCCAAACATAAGTCCACCCGGTCACACACCCACACAAACATACACATAAACGGGTGTCACACCCCAACACACCAAAAACGATTTAGGTATGTGTTCCAGCCCCAAAATTGGTCAAAATCGTGTAAAAGAGGGGTCCTAGAACTCACCTTAGCAGCCTCTTCGGGTATAGCTTCTCACAAACCCACTGACTTCGACTTTTGCACTTGATTCTTCAAGAAACCCTAGCTTTTTGCTCTTTATCCTTTTCTCCCTCTCTTTCTCCTTGGCCGAATGGAAGGGTGATGGGAGAGTGGTGTGGGTAGCCATGCCCTTTTACACCCACTCTTCCAAAGTTTTCTTCTTTTTGGCAAGATTGGTCCTTCAACTTGAACTTTATTTCTTTTCTTCCTTTTCTTCTTTCTTTGGCTTCAAAGAAAATAACCGGGTGTTACAATCTCAAATAGGATTTAGGTAATCAACATTGTTTTTATTACGCTTTAATTCCCATTAAGCAATTATCTGCTAAAGCATGGTTAAATATCTGCTACATTTCTTATAATTATCTTGAGATTTTATTTGGTTAAATATCTAATAATTACTTTTATATATAATCAAAAGTTGTTTAATTTGTTAATTGGATAATGCCTAGGGGAACTAAAAGTAGGCTTTTATAGATATTATATTAACGTGTATGTGTTATTGCTTATTGTTTCAATTAATTTTTGGGTTAAATTTTAATTGTATATGTCTTATATAACTTCAATCGTAGATGTGTATGGCTCCTGATACCCATACTCCTTTCACTTGGCACTCTTAAGCCTTTTACGGGTAACGATTAGAGATTGATCTTTGTTGAAGTGATGCAGGACATTCTTAGAAAAATTTAAATTTTAAAGAATAATCCTGGTGAACCTCATTTAGCATTTGTATCATATACAAATAGCAAGTTTTTGAAGAAAGAAGGTAAAAATACATATATGTATTCCTAAAACCATATAACTAATGGCAATTTATAACGTTTTCATTTTGAAAAATTATAATTGGCCATCATTCTATTATTTATTTTCTTGAATTAGAGCTTCTTATTGCAATACTAGAAGGGCACCCGCGCAATGCGACGGAAAAACATTTTACATTATGACACGAGTTTCTAATTTTTGTCATTTTTGTTGCAATTTTCTTTATTATAATTTTTCTAAGTTAAAATTTAAAACACTAAATAAATAGATTTGCATGAATACTTGTATATTGATGCATTAACCTATTGTACCTTACAAAATACATATCGGTTCAACAAAACGTTTACACCAAAACTTTTAAAAAATACACACTTACGATTGTAGCATCAAAAAGTTTTTAAACATGATAGATTGATATAACAAATATCTTAAAACAAATTAAGTTTTTGGTTTACGGGTAGATAATGTAAAATTTTATGTAATTATAGTAATTATAAGGTTATTATATAACTAATTGCAATGAGTAATTTGTAAATAATGTGAAAAATATTATTATACTATTAAAAATAATTGTACCTTATGCATTAAGTGAGGTAAGTATTCTTAATTTAATGGTATCTTAAAATGTACTTCTCATATGTTTTATATATCTTTATATATAGTATAGTTAATAATAAATATTTTATTGTGCATTCTTATTTGTAAATTAAAATGTGTATATTGTGACAAAAATATGTTGGATAGGCAGATATTTAATGGGCATAATGGTATATTAGCTGCCATATTTGCCAACGAAAATTTATTGAACAACATTTAAGTGCAATTCCTCAAGGATGTGACCATGACGAATGACTTCAAGCATTTACTCAGGCAGGTAATGCCACTGTAACAGATTATCTCCATTATTTTTCAGTCAAATATTATCACTTTTATTTTGTAGAATTTTATTTTTAAGAAATAGTAGGCGAGACATCGGGTACAACCGTTACATTTGGATGATGGTAGTGACGCTTAACAATTTATTATTTTATTTGTGAATTATCTGTTTTAGGGTTTCGAATTCTATAAATTAAAACTAGGCAAATCATAATAAAAAACAATTACATAGTTATGACCAAATAAAAAAAATGGTACTCAACAAGATGAATTAACCGCAACACAATTGTTTAATCTATTTGACATATAAAATTAGTTATGGTTCATTAATTGAAACACTACGTAAATATGATAAGAATTAATCGACATAATAAGTATTTCTTTATTTTTTTAAATTTTTTAGTTTTTCAAATTTTAATTTGCCTTCAAATTTCAACTACAGCTAGAATTGTTGTCGAAAAGGTTAGAAGACGGCAGGGACACTTAAATTTTTTAATATTTTTTAAAGTGGTTGTTAGAAAAAAATAAAGAGGCATAAAAAGTATTAATTAATTGAAAATAAAAGAAAAAATAGTAATTTTAATGTAATTATATAGATAAATATGATAAATTTATTTGAATGCTCTAAGGCTCGTGACATGAAAACTGCACTAAGACTATGAAAGAGTAAAACTAACATAAGTATTATAAAATATATCATGAAAAAACTCATAATAAACTAACAGAAAGTGAATGCCACTATGTAAATTGTCGTCACCACCATCGCATTATGCGTACATGCTACTAGTTTATTTCTATAGAGCTTTTATTGATTCATGTTTGGGCTCCATTATATTTCAACAACCATTTAAGCTTCATGCTTCAAAGATTTGTGGGACTTCAAAGTTCTTCACACCTGAACTACGTTTTGAAATTCAATAGCTCCTCAACAAAACTAAGTTAATTCATACATGTATTCTAAAATTCATTGTAACACAAAAAATAAGATCACTAAATAGAAAATCACTAAATGTAACATACATAATTTATGAATTATAACAAACTAATACACATAATATCAAGCATTGAACATAATCTAGAGTTTGAATCATCCAAATAAATTAACTAACAAATAACAATAATGAAAACATCAAAATCACTAAAATAAATTCTAGCGTTTGAATCTTCATTCATGATTCATAGACAAATATATAAAAA
Source organism: Flaveria trinervia (assembly GCA_025506515.1). Lineage (NCBI taxonomy): Eukaryota > Viridiplantae > Streptophyta > Magnoliopsida > Asterales > Asteraceae > Flaveria > Flaveria trinervia. Next base: position 85,565,719 of record CM046447.1, read on the forward strand.
ACAAGTTTAGTAAACTAACCTTTAAAAATATAAAACTTGAAAGTTTGAATAGTTGAAAGAATTAGGACTTTATAGTTGGTATCCAATACCCGCCCACTAGAGTTCTAGCCACTGCCCCGTCGCCACTTGCCACCCATCGGAGTTATAGTTGCTGCTCACCGGAGTTGATCGCTACAGGGGGCATAAGTTGTGTGATTGGGCAATGGTCGATTGTGGGAAGAAGGGTTGTTTGAATACATTACAAATTGTCGTGGTTGATTCCGGGGAGGGTTTGGGTTAGGGTTATTATGTATACTAAAGGTAAAAATGTAATTTTGTAAATTAACAAGTAGTGGAGAAAAAAAAAGGCGTTGCAAGGGTCGAACCCATGACTGTTCTCCATACTCATGCGGGTTTATCCAATGAATCAGCATTAAATTTAAGTTATGTTATGAACCTAAAAATACTAATGGGTTTACATCTTGAAAAACAATGAGTTTGCTCAAAATTTCGGTATTATACAGTACACTATTCGCTCAAATATATCGTGTAGTTCCACACCTGTTTACGTTAACTCACTCCAATATATTTACACACTAGCTTTAGTAAACCCGTGTATTATACGAGTTTAATAAATAAAATATTTAATATAATAAAATTTATTATATAAAATAATAATTTAAGATATGATATAACTGAAATTACATATGAAAAATGACTACAACTAATAAAATAGTATAAAATGATATTATAAGATTTTATATTTTGTTTTAAAACAACCGTATAATTTTTTTTTAAATTTCTTATTATAACTCCCAAATTAATTATTTTGGTTTTAAGAAGTGAATTTTTAAAAATATCAATTTTCAATATATTTCGTATTTTTAAAAAATTTATGCTTTAGAAAATTTTATTATTTTATAAAAAATTTGGTTAATTAAAAATAACATTAATAAATAGATATCTTTTTAATATATTAAATATAAAAGAATGTGAAATAATATTATTAGTAATTAAGATAATTATATAAGATGAGAGATATGCAAAAACATTTTTACTAATAATGATTGTGGTGCTGCCAAATGTTATCTCAATTACTATTTTATTAGAGTAGTAAGATATGCATACAGACGCATATAAATGAACCAAAGGGCACTAGATATAATATTGCAACAATTTTTAATAACCTTTTCCAATTTACTCTTTTTTGTATCAAAAATGGTGTGCGTGTGTTACATTAAAGAAAAAGAAGTCTTGATTTTCGTTAACAAATTTTAAAGTAATGCCTAATTTATAGAATTGATTAATACCAAAAAGTAATTAAAATGATGTAATTAATTAGGTATCCAATTATACAAACGAAAAAAGATAAATTCTTACTTTGAAAAGCATAGTTTTCTCGATTTAAAAAAGTATGAATTAAATATAAAATTTTATAAAGCAACTAGTATGACGTCGGGAGTGTAGTGGATTCAGTAGACTAATAAATATTACCACATATCCTAACGAACTTTCAAACATCAACCATACGTTTTGTCGTAGATCCTCAAACGCACACGTAAATATGAGAGAAGTAATGTTGATCACTAATTAAAATATTCAATAATAAGAAGAAACGGTAATAACTTCATAATACGACAAAAGTGTCAACTTAATATTAGTCATCGATGTTAGTAATTGAAAACAGCTTATTAAGTAATTGTTCAAGTCCTTTGATCTCTTTCAAAACATCTTATTTGAGTCTGATCATATAAAAAATAGAATTTTGCATGATAATTTTGTAAACAAATCTAGACCCTTTATTAAGATAAATTAATGACTAAACTAGAGAAGGTGGTCATTTCAAATTAAATGGTTAAGCAATATTGAATAGTCACAATTATTGATTTCTTATATGTATGTTTAAGAAATAGCTTTTTCAAAGACAATTTGTTGCGTTGTGTGCATTTATACATATGTAAGTTATCAAATATGATTGTGATATATATATATATGCAAATATATATAACTGTGCACCATTATATACATAATTATGTATGATTATAAACATGTTGTAATTAGGCGCGATTATAGACATAGTTTGTGAACTTATGTTATCACTGCTTAGGGTCCGCATCATTTGTCACTTTGACACATGGACATCAATCTTTGTATTTGTAAATATACGTACACATATATAGATCTATACTATATATAAATGATATGAGAAAGGTAATTTAAGATACTATTAAATTAATCTCACTCAATGCATATGATATAATCATTTTTAAGGGTAAAATAGTATTTTTAACATTATTTACAAATTACCCATTACAATTAGTTGCATGATAATCTTATCTTATAATTACTATAAATTACATAAAATTTTACATTATATACCCTAAACCAAAAAAACTTTATTTGTTTTAAGATTTTTGTTATATCAATCTATCATGTTTAAAATATTTTGATACTACAATCGTAAATGGAGATTTTCTAAACGTTTTGGTATAAATTTTTTGCTGAGCCGATATGTATTTTGTAAGGTACAATAACGTAATGCATAAATATACAAGTCATCATGCAAAATCTATTTATTTAGTATTTTAATTTTAGCTTAGAAAAAATATAATAAACTTTTGTAAAATTGCTATAAGATTAAAAAATTAGAAACTCGTGTTGAATGTAAGATGTTGCTCCGCCGAATTGCGCGAGCACCCTTATAGTATATACACAGATAGGATAAGGATCAAATGTTAACCGTTTATTATTGAGATAACCATGTTAACTTCTTATTATCAATCAAAATCATTATTCTTTTGTTACAATAATATCATTACACATATGCAAAAACATGTTCTTTTATTTATTTATGTAAATTCGAAAGCATTAATAAAGTTTACTCTAATATAAGTTACATTAACGATTATCGAAATAATAAGGTATTAACATTTAATTATTACCCTATATACATATACAGTGTGTGTGTTTATTTATATGTTTGTATTTGACCGGAAAGATATTTGAAGTAAAAAGTATTAGAGGTAAATGTTATACTAATAGTCAAAGTTTTTATTTTTATTTTTATGAACATGGTGTCCCATACTAAAATTTAAAGACCATGTATCTAGAAATGTAAGAAACTATGTACTTTCTAAACTTTCTAAGCAAACTCGTTTTTTTAACATAATCCAATCCCATGTGTGTATGTATTTCTATGTAGTGTGAATCATACGAAGTATTCAAGACGCTAAACGTGTATTTTAAGATGATGGTATATATGTCTATTAAAAATAAAATTGGTTTTAAACACAGAGTGTAATAATTTGGATAAACCATTATAAACACATAATTTGTTCATGAGCTAGATCTAAACAACTTGAATGTGTTATACGTTAGACACACTATTCTAATTAGATTAAATGTATTATTATAATAACTTATAACTAGTTTACACACACTTAACAAGATAGCTTGGATGCATGTTGTAACCCATCTAGGCTATTTATTATAATCAAGAGTGTATCAAGATTTTATATAAGTTGCATGTTAAATAATATATTAATAATATACTCAAATTAAACATGATAAAATTCTTTATTTAGGATATTTTATAGAAATAATGAAGTATATAAAATCAGTGTTTTCAGAACTGGATCGGACTAGCCGGTCGGACCGGGAACCTGTCCGGTTATGAATATGTGAAGCGTTTTCAGTTGAACCAAACTGGTGGTCGGACCGGATTTTAATTTTTTTCCTTCCAAAATCTTTTTTCATTAAATTTAATAACTTATGATAGATGTTTTAGTTAATTAATTCTTAATATTGTGTTAAAAGCATGTATCCACTTGAAAACATATAATATTTTCATATTTAGCTTTTGAACTTGATATATATATAAATAGTATTTATATATTTTTTATATATGATGTCATTCGGTTCTAAAATTCGGTTCGACTTATCTGGCCGATCAGACAAATAAACTTCTTAAACGACTAGTTTATTTTCCGGTTTAGTTTTAAAAACATTCATAAAAATCTTAGCCATAGTAAGATTGGGTGCACACACTTCATATGTTTAGTGCATAAAAGTCCCCTTTTATTATATTGTCTAATACCCAAGTAACAAATAAATAGGAATGGCTTTGTGTAAAGTAAAATTTAAAACTACAAACTTATTAAAAGAAACTTACTATGCTGCACATTTAAGAAAAAGTACCTTAATATATTGTATATTTATTTTTCGGTGATTACCAAATAAAAAATGCTCGTAAGACATCAATCACATGTAAAAATACGACAAGTAATACATTAAACGAACATTTGATGACTAAAATAATACAAGATAATATAAACAAATATTACTTGAATATGTTTTATTGGAGGGAAAAAGGTACTCCACTTGGTAAAATCATAACTCATAAACCACATATATAATTATTAAAAGCATAGATAAGCAGAAACTTGGATTTTCATCATTCATACCTAATTTCTTTATCCGTCAAGGATCCAACTAAAAAGACCACGTGGATGCTTTTACATGGCGTTTATTTTTTTTATATTAGCGAAATAAGAGTAGAGGATATACGAAATCTATGGTTGAAATATCTAACAACTCGAATTATAGAGATTTTAAGGGGATTACAAAAAAAATTAAATGTTCGAGATGAAAAACAGGAATTCTTACGGTTAGTTTCTGAGAGAATGTAGTAAATAATTTTGTTAAAAAAACAAGACCAAAGATGATAATAATAAGTGAGAGTTTCTCTTAGGGTCTCCGAGAAGATATCGGTTTAATAAGCATACACACAATAAAATGTTATAGCTTGAGAAACTCTTTCCTTATTAATAATTTGTATTAAATGAAATTATGCTAAACAAAATATGATGAGAAAATAATCTCTTTTGAGAACTGATTAGTGTTCTGAGTTTGGTTGTATATTTATGCGTCTAGAAATATATATATATTATATATATATATATTATATATAATAATATATATATATATATACTATATATATGTATATATACATATACATATATACATATATATGTATATATATACATATATATACATATATACATACACACACACACACACACACCACATATATATATATATATATAATATATATACATATATATAATATATATATATATATATATATACATATATAATATATATATATATATGTATACATATACACACTTACACCCACACACACACCACACACACACCACACACTATATATATATATATATATATATATATATATATATATATATCTAGATATATATATATATATATATATATATATTATATATATATATATATATATATATATATGTATACACACACACACACACACCACACACACACACATATATATATATATATATGTATGTATGTATGTATTATATATATATACATATACATATATACACATATATGTATATATATACATATATATACATATATACATATACACACATACACACACACACACACACATATATATACATATATATATACATATACACATATATATACATTACACATATACATACATATACATACATATAAACACATATACAAACACATATATATATATAAATATACACACACACCACACTATATATTAATATATTATATATATATATATATATATAGAGATACAAAACATGTACTATAAGCTCTAGTATAACATGTGTGTTATATATTGTAAGGATTAAATATAAAGGCTGATGCAACCCAAACACCCAAAGTCTCTCTTGCATGCATGCACAAGTTTACTGAAGTAGAATGCTTCGGAAGTTTCATACCAGCATCAGAAAATTACACTAAGTGTGTAATCTTCCGAAGCTAAAACCAATATCTTTCAAAGCCAATACCAATATCTTCCGAAGCCAAAGATGAAGTCTTCCGAAGGTTCAAAGGCAAAATCTTCCAAAGCCAACTCTTGAAGACAGATTTCTTTCGAAGACTTTTGAACACATACTTTATCTGATGTACTTTTTGCATAAAGTTGGACCCTTTTTCGCTGCAACTCTGTAAAGTCACCAACTTTCATAAGTTGGTGAAAAGATCCATGCTTTTGGTAACTATACATTGAGGTCTTGAGTTTGTAACTTTCTACTTTATGTACTTTATCCTTTTTGTATTATATTAGGATGTGAGTTATGGCATGTCATAGTCACTAGTCAAAAGACAATCTGCCTTTTGACTCTACATTTGATTTTGTTTGTTGTCTAGTCAATTATATCCAGCGGCCTTCAAGTATGGTCGGCTGTAGGATGTAGTATATATATCTCAAGTACTTGTAACTTTCTGATATGCTTTGTAACAGTTGTAATAGAACTTGAGAAAGCAATATACTGCAATCTTGAAAACCAACTCCTTGTGTGTTTTGCTATCTTATTCTGTCTCATATTTACTTATGTTCTTAGTATCATTACAAAAGGTTAACCAGTTTCTTGTTTGATCTGTTAAGTGTTCTTAGCAACTCTCCTCACTGTGTTGTTGTGTTCTAAGTGCATACCATTCACCGGTTCTACATATATGTATATATATGTATATGTGTATATATATATATATATAATATATATGTTTTAAACTTGTATATGCTTTTATTCTCTATTCATCTTCTTATACCCTAGTATTCATCTTGTATATGCATGCATGACTTTTAAATCACCATAGAATAGCTAGGGGTGCATTGAATAAAAAACATAGATAGAGAAAAATTTAGCATAACCAATTTTCTTTAAATAATTGTCACGATTGGTAGATAATTATTTTTGAAGATATCATTTTTACAAAAGTTAATACTATAACTACTAAAGTTTCTTTATTTATTTTACCTAAAGCAATATGATTAAACATTTTTATTTCTTAATATTTAATTATCCGATTAGTGGCGGAACAAAATTTTATTATGGTTCAAGTATATTATGGTTATTTGATTCTAACAACCTACATGTTATTGTTTTTTGTCAATAAAAGGCCAGGTCGGATCATAAATTAAAAGACATTATCAACAAAATAATTAATATCATTAAAATATAAGAAAATACCTTTTATAACTGGTTTCTATGGGTTTCATGTTTTGAAACCAATTCATCACATCTCCATAGTAAAAATTTTGGGTTTCATGTTTTGAAACCAATTCATCACATCTTCCATAGTAAAAATTTTTACAAAGAACTACTTTTCAATATAATAAATATAAGCATCATGCATATATTTATCATCCATCTATTACACAAATCTATCTTTACATGTTTTATTAAATAAAAGCATCTTTTAATACTTATGGTTACAACCGATAAAGCTAATTTTAACTTCAATAAATGCTTGACCATGTCAACCCCCCCCCCCCCACGCCCTCAGGAATTTAGGTCACCTTGGGTCATGTGAACCGATTGGATCATTTGATTGTTTTGTTCAAAAATAAATTTCAAAGATGTTTTGTTAGTGGAATTTCATTACAAAAAAACGGATGGAATCAACCCTTTTGAATAAAACAAAATTAGAGTTTGTCTACAAAGGATCCTTTAAGGACTTTTTTAATCTCTCAACTATGAATCAACAAACAATCATCATGGTGTGGAAACCTATGATAAAAGACATGATCTCTAGTGTGTTTTTGTGTGTGAGTGATTGTATGATTGAATGTATTGAATGATAAATTATTTGTTTGTTTGATTGATATCTGTTTAAAAACTTACAAAGGATTAAGGTACACGACTATTTATAACCTATGCACATACTATGTATAATTACAAAAGTACCTTATGTAGAAACACATTTCATAAAATTCTAAGTCTAAGTGTTGTCATTATGGATGATGAAGTATCCACTATGGATGATAAGTTGTACGTTATGGATGTTTGTTTTGTTGTCCACTGTGAATGTTGTTTGTCCGCAGTGAACACTTGTGTTTTGATTGATGTTTTCCGTAATGGATGTTTTTCATCAGCTGTGGATATTGTGCATCTGTTATGGACTTGTTCATCCACTGTCAGCACTTGGAGATTTCTTCACAATTTTATGCATCCGTTGTGACTTCTTATGCATCCGTTGTGGACCTTTCTCCATCCGCTGCCAACACCTGTCAAAATTATTTTATCTACAAAACATGTAAAAGAAATGCAAATGATAATTAGTGTTTGGCTTGAATGATACTTATGTTTAGATGTTAGAATATGATTGTTTGAATGTTAGAACTTGTTTGGTTGATTAAGGCAATCATTATCCTTCAATGATTTGGTTGTAGTCTAATAGAAACCATGTCATATCTTAAACCTGAATCATTTTTTGATTCATAAAATGTTTTACAAAATCTTATCTATATTTACAAGCCATAAGATTTCTCAAAACTTAAAGATTCGTCCATCTCTCCTTCCTAGTTTTTCTTAGATATTAACATTAGATACACCTATAGAATTTATATTGTGGCATGACCTAAGTCATATTTAATCATTATTTACCTATAAAAGGTATAAAATTCAATATCAACGATATGCTGATGAATAGCATTTTCTAAACCCAAATCCCTTTTGTAATCAAGCATGAGCATATTATTTTAAGATTAAACATGCTAGTTTATAATATGACATACACATCAAGTTCTTTCATTTTACACCGATAACAGTTTTGTTATCAGGTCACCCATAGGACCGTTAATGCCTAAGGAGTCATAATCTTTGTGTACTAAAAACATTAACAACCATGCTTAGGCATCATACCTTTTTCAAGGTCCTACTCATCATATGTACATCAATTTTTATCTGACCACATGTATAATCTTAATATTATGCTTGTCTTGTATTTCATGAATATGCTTTAGTAAATTAACTATAACCCATGTTGGATTTCATGATGATGGTGAATCTCAAGGATTCACGAGTTTTGTTTTCACGAGTTTTGATGACTAAAGCAACATTTCAACTATTCTCTTAGCTAGAAACGTCTGCTAGAAATTTTGGGTAGCTACGAATGTATAAGAATCAAACGTCGGGTCGCGAAAAGAGTGAAATGGATCCCAGGGGCATGAATCCCGGTGTTAACTATGTGTATTTGAGTGTGGAATGTGAAAAGAACAAGTCGAATGCTCGCCTTTATTTAGGCGAGGTCGGCTGGTTGTTACGCCCCGCATCAAATGTCACCCCTACATGCTTGACACATGTTAAGCATGTATTGCTTCGAGCCCCTTTTGGCAATGTGATGTAACACCCGGATTTAAAAAAAAAAGAAAGTCAAAATGTAAGAATAAAAGTAAGAAAGGCAATAAAGTCCAAGAGGAGGGACTAAAAGTGTCCAAAAAGGACAAAACTTTCAAAAGTTGGTGTAAAGGTGAGTATGGCCGCCCACCTCACCTCACTTCACCATTTGTCTTGGTTTTAGAAGAGAGCAGAGAACACTCTCGGATTGAAGAAGAAGAAGAGGAAGAAGGAAAGTGAATTCAAGGTAAGATTCAAGGTTTTATGTTTTTATGTCGGGTTTTATCCCGGTTATGTGTTTGTATGCTTATGGGTTGTGTTGTGCTCGGGTGTGTTTTTGGATGTTGTTTCTAGGTGTTTGAAACTCTTTGCAAGCGGGTTTAAAGGAAGAACACCCAAGTTGCACCAGGTGAGTTCTAGATCCCGGTTTTTACATGTTTTAAACTATCTTTGGGGCTGAAAACGTATTAAAATGATTTTACAAAGTTATATGTGAATACCGTATATATTGTGTATGTTGGATGTTAGTTCTTGTGGTATAGGCTACTCATGTTTAGAATAGCAACATTATGCTTAGAACAGATGGGTTCGATGATTAGGATTGAAAATATCCTAGAAACATGTTTACAGAATGCTCATGCATCTAGATAAGTGTTCATACGTCTGAAAGTGCCTTAGAAAGAATTAAGTTTAAGTCATGCGCCTAAACAGTGACCCATGCGCCTAAGTGTTCATGCGTTTGAATAATATCCATGCACCTAGATTGGGCTGGAAATTACTAAGTGTTCAGAGTCCAGAAATCCCCATGCGCCTGAACAGTACCCATGTGCCTGAAAGTGGCCCATGCGCCCAAGTGTTCCCCATGCGCCTGAATAGTGTCCATGCACCTGCATAGTGCCCATGCGCCTAGGACTTAGAATATTTTTCTGATTTGGGGGGAGGAAATGGGTAAAGTAGGCTTTGACTTGGGAAATTCCCAGGGGACTATAAGTTGACTTTTGGGGTCATAGATAGTATGAAGGCATGTTATGGATGATGATGATGAATGTTATCTTTCCATGGCTTTACGTGTTATGTTAATGAATGAACCGAAAGTATTATGTAACATAGGTGAAAGATAATGAAAGAGGAACATGATGAATGAATGCATGCATTAAAATAAATGAACGAACGTAAAAAGTCTTGCAGGCAAATGTATGGAGTCCACCCCAATAGAGGGTGTTAGCTCAACTGTGTGTGGGTTAGCTACCCCAAAAGGATGCACACTGGGGTCCAATCTGTGATTGACCATATGTATGGGATCCTTGCCGCTAGCCCTAGGTACTGGAGTCAGCTTCATGCATAATGTTGGGGTCTATGATAGACCTCAGGCCCAGTAACCAGCTTCATGCACAATGTTTGGGGTATAGCATATGGCATTGATCCAGAATGAAAAGAAAAGATGAATGGTGAATGTACTTGCCTCAGGTACTAGAGTCAGCTTCGTGCATAATGTTCTGGTCTATGATAGACCTCAGGCCCAGTAACCAGCTTTGTGCACAATGTTCGGGGTACTGTACATGTCACAAGATGTAACAAATGAACGAAGATTAACGAACGTAATGGAAGATAATAATGATATAATCTGTATGTACATATGATGTATGACACACGAACGAAAAACATATAGTATGGAATCTGTAATGAAATAAATAACGATTTATGTATGTTTTATTATAAAACTAGAACTCACTCAGCGACACTGACGTTTATACGTTTTCAGTTGGCAGGTAAACGTTGCTGAGGATGGCACGAGGCGGCTACTCAGCTCTTTTGGATGGCATCCATTTAATTAAGGCTTTTGTGATGTAATACAACAATGTAATTTTGTAACCAACAAACGATGCATTATTTTGCAAAAGTTTTAGAATGAAATGAAATGTCATTTGTTTTATGTTTTCCGCTGCGATGTTTTGATGAGCAAATGTAATGTATATGTTTTACGTGTGATGAATCACCGGCTGTAAGCATCCCAGGAACGGGGCCTTACAAGTTGGTATCAGAGCCAAAGTTTAAGTGAAATGGGTAAATTTTTAAATAAACCTTAACTTAAACGGAGAATGGGACGGAAAGGAATGGGATGTCAATCTGGGTAGCTGCGTGCCATCAGGTATTTTCGTAATGTTAACCGGTTATTGTGTGCATGGTATGTGGTTATGTGTTGTGTGTAGATTTAAATACTAATATAGTCAGGACAGGAATGCTCGGGGTATGAAGAGTAAAGTAAGTGGCTAATCAGAACTGGCCACTGTAATTAGGGACTTACTATACTTGACATAAATTGAGTTGTTTCCTTGAATGACCGTGTTGGTGTCTGAATCTTTCAGTGCGTTAGATGATGGCTAGGGGTAGATCTTCGAAGGCCTCTCGTGGTGGAGGTCATGGTGTTGAACCGCGACCCAAGAGGGGGAGACCTAGAATCGAGAAAGTGGTTCATGAAGAACCAGAAACCCCTCATCCGGAGGGCGGAGATGAGAGTGCTAACCTAAGAACCTTAGTGAAGGAGGCGGTTGTGGAAGAAGTGCACCAAGTCATGCAGACGATCCTACCGTCTGTGGTGATCGAAGTGATAAAGGCAGTTAGAGAGGGAGAGAGAAAGGAAAGGAGTGGGCCTACGCGCGAAAGAAGACAGCCCGAGACTGAGACGGTTCCAATCCGATGATAAGGACGAGGAAGAAGAGCCTGCACTAGAGGCGATCCGAGGCTGCATCCACGGGGTGTTTATGAGATGCAAACCCCCTACTTTCGATGGGAACGTGCCGCTGCTGCTCACCGGTGGGTGAGGGAAGGGAGGCGGTACTTGATATCAGCGAGTGCCGAGAAGACCAGAAGGTTAAGTTTGCTACCCACTCATTCGTAGACTCGGCTCTGTGTTGGTGGACAATATAGTCCAAGCCGAGGGTAGTCAGGCGATTGGGAGAATGAGATGGTCGGAGTTTAAGAAGTTGGTGATCAAGGAGTTTTGTCCTCACCGGAAATGGATAAGGTCGAGAGAGAGTTTCTGCAACTGGAGGCGGGAACTATGACACACCAAGAGTACGGCACAATTCAATGAAATGGCACGACTGGTGCCCGATCAGGTGACACAACTGTCACGAAAGATTAAGAGATATATCCAAGGGCTGCCGGCGGATATCCGTAGGCATATGATCGCCGCCCGGCCAAGCACTTTTAGGTAGGTGGTTGATTTGGCTAGTAGACTATATGATGAGCGTGAGGTGGTAGTGGCTAAGGAGAAGAAGACGGGTAGGGATGGGAGAAACTGGAATGGGAACGGTTTGGACATGGTAGAGCCGCTCCAAACAATAGGTGGCGAGGGTAGGTAACCGACGTATGGTCACAACTGGTGCTGGGTTGGAGAAGTGTGGCAAGTGTGGGATGGAGCACGGTGGCGAGTGTAGATGGGGGTCGAATATTTGTTTCAAGTGTGGGAAGCCAGGTCATATGGCTAGAGATTGTGGAGGTGTGAAGTGTTTCAACTGTGGGGGAAGTGGTCACATGAGTAGGGAGTGTAAGAAGCCAAGGATTGAGGGTTCCAGGTTGAAGAAGGCTGGAGGAGAAAGGCAGAAGGCAAGCACCCAAGCTTTCACGATGACTCGGAGGAGGCTAGGACAGATCCCGACGTGGTGTCAGGTATGTTTCTAGTAAACCAAACTCTTGCATCTGTGTTGTTTGATTCTGGTGCTAGTAGAAGTTTCATTTCTGCTACCTTTGGTGCTAAGTTTCCTAATAAGGGTAGATGTATTGGTGAGTCATTCGATGTAGAAACTGCTATTGGTAAGTCCACTAGAATTACTGAGGTGATAAAGGACTGTGCCATAGAACTAGAAGGCCATAGGTTTGCTGCTAGGTTACACGTGATACCTCTAGGTGGATTTGATGTAGTACTAGGGATGGACTGGTTAGCAACCTATGAGGCAAACATCATGTGTCATAAGAAGATGATCCGATTGACAATGCCTGACGGAAATAAGATGACGGTTTATGGTGATCCCGTCACGACAATCCCGAGGGTGATTTCGATGGCGGTGGCGGGAAAGTGCATGAGACGTGGATGTACTGCCTACTTGGCGTACATAAAAGATGGGGATGCGGCGGTACCGCATTATCCGAAGTACCAGTGGTGCGTGACTTTCCGGACGTATTCCCGGAAGACCTACCCGGTGTGCCACCAGATCGCGAGGTTGAGTTCCAAATTGACTTGATACCTGGTGCTCAACCCGTTACCAAGGCACCATACCGGTTGGCTCCGACTGAGATGAAAGAGTTAAGGGAGCAGTTGCAAGAACTACTGGATAAGGGGTTCATTAGACCGAGTACTCTCCCGGGGTGCTCCGGTATTATTTGTGAAGAAGAAAGACGGTAGTATGAGGATGTGTATTGACTACCGAGAGTTGAACAAGTTGACGGTGAAAAACCGATACCCCCTACCAAGAATAGACGATTGTTTGATCAGCTCCAAGGAGCCAGTTGTTTTCAAGGATAGATCTTCGATCTGGTTACCATCAACTGAAAGTGAAGGAGCAGACATTCCTAAAACATCTTTTCGCACGCGCTACGGTCACTATGTGTTGGACCATCAGCAGACTCACATCTCTTATATAACGAATGTTACACCACGACATTCCTATATAAGGGATGATTGACCTGATTGTATGTGTGACATTTTGCCACCACGAAAGCGCGTATTGAATGAAATCTTTGATTCGCAGAATTCCTTCTATAACTGTTCACTCTTACTTTGAATATCAATTATATTCTTGTGAATTGGCTAAATAATTGTTAAAATTCCGCTGCAATACTCTCTAATCAATCAAACGTAGATCGCTGATCCTAACACTATGAGTTTCTCGTTATGTCGTTTGGATTGACCAATGCGCCAACTGCTTTTATGGATCTGATGAATCGAGTGTGTCGGCCAATGTTAGATAAATCAGTGATTGTGTTTATTGATGATATCCTGATTTATTCAAAGAGTGAGATTGAGCATGCCGGTCACATTCGGGAAGTTCTAGAGACATTAAGAAAGGAGAAGTTGTATGCAAAATTCTCCAAGTGCGCGTTTTGATTACGCGAAGTTCAGTTCTTGGGTCATGTGGTGAATCCCGATGGGATTATGGTGGACCCGACGAAGGTAGAGGCAGTGATGCAATGGAAGCCTCCAAAGACGCCATCCGAGATTCGTAGTTTCTTGGGTTTGGTGGGCTACTATAGGAGATTTATCCAAGACTTCTCTAAGATTGCTTCTCCACTGACTAAGTTGACCCGGAAGGATGTAAAATATGTATGGGGTCAGGATCAGGAGAAGGCATTCGAGGAATTGAAGGTGAGGTTGACTCAAGCTCCTGTTTTGTCGTTACCCGATGGAAGCGAAGATTTGGTGGTGTATTCAGATGCTTCTTACTCGGGGTTGGGATGTGCGTAATGCAAAGAGGAAAGGTTATAGCCTACGCATCCCGACAACTGAAGGTTCATGAGGTCAACTACCCTACTCATGACTTGGAACTAGCGGCCGTGGTCTTTGCACTAAAGATTTGGAGGCACTATCTGTATGGAACGAAGTGCACCATCTTCACCGACCACAAGAGCTTAAAGTACTTCTTAGAGCAGAAGGACCTGAATATGAGGCAGAGACGATGGTTGGAGCTCATAAAGGATTATGATTGTGAGATCCATTACCATCCGGGCAAAGCTAACGTGGTGGCTGAAGCTCTTAGCCGGAAGGAGAGGCCCGAGCCAATTCGGGTGAAGGCATACCAACTAATTATGACCTCCGAGGTAATGAAGCAAGTCAAGGAGTTGCAAGATGAAGCACTGAAAGAAGATCATCTAAACTCTGAAAGAATGAGAGGTCTGGTTGGAGAATTGGGTGAGAACACGCTTAGTGTTACAACTCGATTTGGATGGGTGTGGATTCCTTGTTTCAGGAATCTACGTGTGAGGATTTTGGATGAAGCTCACAAGACTCGATACTCCATTCATCCTGGTGCCACAAAGATGTATCATGACGTGAAGAAGATTATTGGTGGCCGGGTATGAAACGTGACATGGCGGAGTATGTGAGTAAGTGCCTTACTTGCTTGCAAGTGAAGGCGGAACATCAGAAGCCGTGGGGAAGATCCAACCTTTGGATATACCGAAATGGAAGTGGGAGCACATCACCATGGATTTCATTACGAAGCTACCACATACTCCGAAGGGGTACGATGCCATATGGGTGATTGTTGACCGCTTGACGAAGAGTGCTCACTTCCTACCGATCCGTGAGACATATTCATCTGAGAGGTTGACTGACATGTTCATCAAGGAGATTGTAACTCGTCATGGTGTATCGGTGTCCATTGTGTCTGATCGTGAAACCCGGTTACGTCTAAATTCTGGAAGAAATTCCACGATGCCATGGGGACAAGGTTACATATTAGCACGACTTATCATCCCCAAACTGATGGTTAGTCAGAAAGGACCATTCAGACGTTGGAGGACATGCTTCGGGCATGTGTAATCGACTTTTGTGGAAGTTGGGACGACCACTTACCGTTAGCTGAATTCTCGTACAACAATAGTTATCATGCCAGCATTGGTATGCCACCATACGAGATGCTATACGGTAGGAGATGCAGAACACCCGTATGTTGGGGTGATATTGGTCAAAAAGAGTTGAGAAGCGTCGAGGTAATCGAGGCTACAACTGGGAAGCTTGAAAATATTAAAGCCATCATTAAGGTAGCTAAAGATAGACAGAAGTCGTATGCCGATAAACGACGTAGACCAATTGAGTTCCAGGTGGGTGACTGGGTTATGTTGAAGGTCTCACCTTGGAAGGGTATTATCAGATTCAGGAAGTGGGGCAAGTTGAGCCCAAGGTATATAGGCCCTTTCCGAATCATTACTCGAGTAGGAGAGGTGGCCTATAGATTGGATTGTTAGATGATTAAGTGGAATTCACCCAACATTCCATGTATCTCATTTGAGAAAGTTCTTAGCTGATGAAGACATGATTGTTCCATTGGAGGACATTGAAGTTGATGAAAGGCTCAATTATGTGGAGCAACCAGTGGCAATCATCGATCGTAAAGAGAAGAGGCTTAGAAATAAAGTGGTTCCTCTTGTACGTGTACAGTGGAAGCACAGGAAGGGATCCGAGTCTACATGGGAGACGGAGGAGGAGATGAGGCAGCATTATCCTCGTCTGTTTGAGGAATAACAGGTTTCGGGGACGAAACCTATATAAGGGGGGTGGACTTGTAACCCGGATTTTATAAAAAGAAAAGAAAAGTCAAGATATAAGAATAAAAGCAAGAAAGACAATAAATTCCAAGAGGAGGGACTAAAAGTGTCCAAAAAGGACAAAACTTTCAAAAGTTGGTGTAAAGGTGAGTATGGCCACCCACCCTCACCTCACTTCACCAATTGTCTTGGTTTTAGAGAGAGAGAGCAGAGAACACTCTCGGATTGAAGAAGAAGAAGAAGGAAAGTGAATTCAAGGTAAGAATTCAAGGTTTTTATATCGGGTTTTATCCCGGTTATGTGTTTGTATGCTTATGGGTTGTGTTTGTGCTCGTGTGTGTGTGTTTTTGGATGTTGTTTCTAGGTGTTTTGAACTCTTTGCAAGCGGGTTAAAAGGAAGAACACCCAATTTGCACCAAGTGAGTTCTAGACCCCGGTTTTTACATGTTTTAAACTATCTTTGGGGCTGAAAGCGTATAAAAATGAGTTTACAAAGTGTATATGTGAATACCCGTATGTATTGTGTATGTTGGATGTTAGTTCTTGATGGTTTATAGGCTACTCATGTTTAGAATAGCCACATTATGTTTAGAACAGATGGGTTCGATGATTAGGATTGAAAATATCCTAGAAACATGTTTTACAGAATGCTCATACGTCTAGATAAGTGTTCATACGTCTGAAAGTGCCTTAGAAAGAATTAAGTGTAAGTCATGCGCCTAAATAGTGGCCCATGCGCCTAAGTGTTCATGATTCTGAATAATATCATGCGCCTAGATTGGGCTGGAATTTACTAAGTTTTCAGATGTCCAGGAATCCCCATGCGCCTGAACAGTACCCATGCGCCTGAAAGTGGCCCATGCGCCCAAGTGTTCCCCATGCGCCTGAATAGTGTCCATGCGCCTGCATAGTGCCCATGCGCCTAGGACTTAGAATATTTTTCTGATTTTTCGGGAAATTGTGTAAAGTAGGCTTTGACTTGGAAAATTCCCAGGGGACTATAAGTGACTTTTGGGGTCATAGATAGTATGAAGGGCATGTTATGGATGATGATGATGATGATGATGATGATGTTGTTGCCTGATGTATATTATGTATGTATGATGTCCTGTGATGATGTATGTATGGTATGTTAGTGATGTTCCTATGATGATGAATGTTTATCTTTCTATGGCTTTACGTGTTATGTTAATGAATGAACCGAAAGTATTATGTAACGTAAGGTGAAAGATAATGAAAGAGGAACATGATGATGAATGCATGCATTAACGAATGAACAAACGTAGAAAGTCTTGCAAGCAAATGTATGGAGGTCCACACCCAATGAAGGGTGTTAGCTCAACTGTGTGCGGGTTAGCTACCCCAGAAGGATGCACACTGGGGTCCAATCCTATGATTGACCATATGTATGGGATCCTTACCGCTTGCTCCAGGTACTGAAGTCAGCTTCGTGCATAATGTTCGGGGTCTATGATAGACCTCAGGCCCAGTAACCAGCTTCGTGCACAATGTTCGGGGTATAGCATATGGCATTGATCCGAAATGAAAAGAAAAGATGAATGGTGAATGTACTTGCCTCAGGTACTGGAGTCAACTTCGTGCATAATGTTCGGGGTCTATGATAGACCTCAGGCCCAGTAACCAGCTTCGTGCACAATGTTCGGGGTACTGTACATGTCACAATATGTAACGAATGAACGAAGATTAACGAATGTAATAGAAGATAATAATGATATTATCTGTATGTACGTATGATGTATGACCACGAACGAATGAAACGTATAGTATGGACTCTGTAATGAAATAAATAACGATTTATGTATGTTTTTATTATAAAACTAGAACTCACTCAGCGACGCTGACTTTTATACGTTTTCAGTTGGCAGGTAAACGTTGCTGAGGATGGCACGAGGCGGCTACTTAGCTCTTTTGGATGGCATCCATTTAATTAAGGCTTTTGTGATGTAATACAACAATATAATTTTGTAACCAACAACGATTCATTATTTTGCAAAAGTTTTAGAATGAAATGAAATGTCATTTGTTTTATGTTTTCCGCTGCAATGTTTTGATGAGCAAATGTAATGTATGTGTTTTACATGCGATGAATCACCAGCTGTAAGCGTCCCGGGAACGGGGCCTTACATGTGACCTACATTCGAAGCCGATGCGGCCCACATCAATGTCCATGTGTCCGACACCTGCCCATTAGTCAACATCCACATGTCAACTTCGTATGGCTACCTTAGCCAAGTCATGTGCCCCTCACCCACTTTTCGATTAGTGTGTCTGCCCTAATTTCATAAATTTTTATTTTTCTTTATTTTACTTTAACCCTAGCAAGGAGTGTCACCACTTGAGCCCCACTTTCAGGGGCTGCCACTACGGCTAGCATAACAGATCAAACTCGATATGATAAGAAACGACACAATAAAACACAATGATTGATGTGCTAGACATGAACACGACATGATAACTTATCGTGTCATTTTTTCAAACACGAACCTGTAAAGAAATAAGTACACGAAATGACCTGTTTAGAAACTTGCTTAGTAACACATGTTCAAACTTACTTAAAGATCAATTGTTCAAGCTACAAAGTTAGACTTACATCTATGAACAACAACCGTAAACCAAAAAGTTAAAACTTATATCACGATGGTTGTGAGCTGCGAGTCTATGACAACAGTGGTCGGTGAGATGGTGAGTCGAAGTCCAACAGTATAGTAGTCAAGTTGGCCTTTGGAAGTTCAAAATCAAAGTCAAGCGATGGAGTAGATATCGATGGTTGATTGGTTATGCTATGGAGGTTTGAAATCGGACGCCGGAGGTTTGAAATCGAATGTCGGAGGTTTAACGGTGGATGTTTATGTGCTGCATAGATGATGGTCAAATGAGGTCTGGGGTTTTCTACAATCTTTGTGAATGGAAACTAGTTTAAACGGGGTATAATGGTAGGGTTTTTTTAATATGAAATTATCTATTATTAATATTAAAAAATATAAACAGGTTTTTAACAGGTTAACATGTATTTAACATGTTTAAACATGAAATTTGTTGTGTCTTAATGTGTCGATATGTTAACAACACGAAACCTGTTAACCTCAAACACGAAACCTGTTAATTTTGTGTTGTATCATGTCGTCTAATAGGTTCATGTCAAAAATTACAAGCCCTAGCTGCCACCCCGAACCCTTGCCGTCTCACAAATGCATTGGTTCTAGATTTCAGTCTAGTATGAAAAACTATTAATGTTCATGAGCTTGATGTTTCTAGATTTTATGGCACAGTTCAACAGTTTCTTGTAGGGGGCAATTCATTCGATGAGCAACTCGATGACGATGTTTGTAACATTGACAATTTAATCTAGTATGTTAGCTGAGACATATATTTAAGGGTTTGGTTGTTCCTATTTTAAATTTTAAAGTTAATCTATTGGGTATCACCATTTATTTGTATGTTCGATTGTTTATTATTTTAGAGTTTAAAATTAATGAATTACAAATTGATTAAATTTGTTCAGAATGAAATGATTTAATGTCGAAGACTGCTATTAATCCTAAAAAGTAAATAAATTATGGACCGTTAAACTAATAAATATAATATTAAAGACTAAATTTAGTGCTAAAAAGAACATAGAAAATAAATCATACTATCAAAGACTATTGTTAATCAATAAATTAACATATTTCGTACTAGATTCCAAAGACTGATATTCACACTATAATAGCATATATTAAAGACTATAAAAATATTTATAAGATACTAATTATAAGTCTGTAAAAAACATATCAAGGACCGAAAAAGTTCTTAAAACTTAACATATAGATTTTTAGTCTCCAATAAATATATTTGATACTAAAGAATATGACATCTAAGATTATTCTTCATTCCTAAAAAGACATATTAGAGATTGGCATGATATATTATCAGGAACTAATTCTTTGTCTTTATAAGAACATCATGAGACTGAAAATGTTCTTTAATAGTATATATTTTTAACTCGATAATTACATAACATAACATTTAAGATTATTTTTCAGACACTAAATGATATATTAGAGATTGTGTGGTATGTTCGGAGACTGATGCTTAGTATCTACAACACCTTATTAAGGACTAAATATCATGAAGGCCAAATCAAATTTGAGATAGAATAGATAAAGTTTAAGAACTACTTTCAATCCCTAAACCCTTATATCAAAGATTGATTTTTAGTGATGGACAAAATGTATAGAAGATTGAATTTTAGTGATGGACAAAATGTACTCGAGACCGAAATAATTTGGTACCAAAGGATAGATTAAGGATTCTATTTTTGCGTATGGAGATTGAATGTTAGTCCATGGTGATGATCTATAATCGAGACCAGGAATTAATTATTAATATAAATATTAAGGACTAGTTATTTAATACTGACTTGGACTAACTAAATAAGTCTATGATTAGTATTAAAGACTAAAAAGTATCAAAGAGTAAAAGTTTAGTCTCAAATATATATTTTTTTTATATTTTGGTTCTAAACCATATTAAACTTGAAGAAACCAACAAAACCGATTATGTTTAACTCATTATAAGTTTTTTATAATTCTATTACGATATATGCTAATAATATTCGTTTCCACGTTTCCGCCTATTTATTATCTTTCATAGTTACTTGCTTGTATGTTGACTCTTGTTTGTTTGTAGTGACTTTACGTTCTTGTTTTTAACTAATATAGCATCTACCATTGATTAGACACCTACAAATTACATGAGAATAATTGTGTACACACGTTAACTTCCATGGTAATCTACGTCCATTTCTTGATGAAAGTAACAAACAACCATAAAACAATAGTGGATTGCGGATTTGCTAATGGGTTATTCAATGTGACTATATACTGTGTATTAAATTGTCAGATAAATTTGCTGTTATCTTTTTGTCCATTTCCCAGAAACATATCATAAAACCTGAAGTTCAACTGTGATAAATTTCAATTACCTAAGATGAAAAACTTAATTAACCTATGTAGTTAGGGTAAGTCAGATATCGTATCCACGGGAAGCATGTGGTTAGTGTTACATGATTCGCTTGATTATTTATCTAAATTACTAATTAAACTAAACTATTGTCAATTTGATTGTAAATGGCGGATGTGGATAAAATTAACTTAAAACGATCACTTTACGAAGGAAAACGAAAACTTGAACTTGGTTTAGAACTATTTAGATGAAAAGGATCATAACCGGGTTTCAGGAATATAATTGAATACACGGCTTATGTTTTATCTAATCTTGAATTCACAAAGACATAACTTGTTTATCACCACATTGAAAGTAATTACCAACTTAATAACTGATTATGTAAATTAACTAGTAAACTAACTAATGCCACAATCTAAAAACTTTATTTGCAATCACCAATTAATGATAATAACCTAATTACTACTCAATGGTTAACAATGCAAGACTGATAACTCGATAAGCAATAATCAAATCCACTAACAAGAATCTTTAATCAACATATGATTCAAAACACATAAACGAAGAAAAGTTAATTAAACGATCAAAGTTTATGTCTTGACTAAGTAAAAACACAAACATGCATTATCTAATCATAAACCGTCCACCCAGAGATGATCATGGATGTTTAGCCATGCATCTTCATCATAATCTCTTGTAAGGCCTCATTCCCGGGACGCTTATAGTTGGTAAATCATTGCACATAAAACACACATTCCCATTTAACTTACATAAATATTTCAGCGGAAACATTCAAAAATAACATCTCATTTTCTCATAAAAACTTTTGCAAAATAATACATCGTTAATCAGTTACAAAATACATTGTTGCATTACATCACAAAGCATTCTATAAATGGATGTCATCCCAAAAGAGCTGAGTAGCCACCTCGTGCCATCCTCAGCAATCATTACCTACCAACTGGAAACACATAAAAGCCAGCGTTGCTGAGTGAGTTCTAGTTTTATAATAAAACATACTTTTCTTTCATTAAAACCGTTCTTTACTTTTACATGATCATAGATCATACGTACACATAGATAATATCATTATTATCTTCATTATCTTTCTTACATTCATTCTTCTATTCGTACATTCATTATATCTTTTCCTTTCATCAAAACCATGAACTTTACCCTTCATGCTCATGGTACTGGGCCTAAGCCTATCATAGACCTTCATTCACGGTGCCTAGCACCTCTGGCCACAGTAGCTAAGATAAAATTCAGGTATACCATTGTCATGTGCTATGCCCTTCATGCTCATGGTACTAGATCTAAGCCTATCATAGACTTTCATTCATGATGCCCAACACCTCTGGCCACAGGACCTAAGGCAAGCAACAATGGTTCCATACATATGGTTAATCACAAAGAAAGACCCAACGTGCATCCTCCCGGGGTAGCGAACCAACACACCGTTGGGCTAACACCTTTTAATGGTGTGTCCCGACATACAAGGCTTGCAAGACTTCTTTACTTTCATCATTCATTAATGCATGCATTCTTACTTCATGTTCCTCTTCCATTATCTTTCGCTTTACGTTACATACTACTTTCATTTCATTCATTAACATAACATGTAAAGTCACAGGAAAGATAAACATACATCATAATAAGGAACATAACATACACAGTCATCATCATCATACAGGGCAACATCATACATACATAACATGTATAATCATACAACATCATCATCATCCTGCCCAACATACTCTCTAAGGCATCAACAGATCTTACATGAACTTACAGGAACTTTCACGTCAAAACTTACATCTGCACTTTCCTCCGAAAGTTCGTAATTAAACTACACTTCCCTCGGGTACACCAGCCCTACTTGGGCCCACCCTTCAGTCGCATGGCCTTCAAGCGACTGAACATCATGCGATTGGGTCAATGCCGGTGAACACCTTTGCGGATGAACACCCAATCGTGTGAATGAAACTAGTGCGAATGGACTCAATGCGAATGAGTCCCATGCGAGTGGACCTAATGCGGATGAAACTAATGCGAATGGGCATTTATGCGACTGGGCTCTCACTCGTGCGAATGAACCGTCAGTCGTGCGAATGACCCTCAGTCGTGCGAATGACCCTCAGTCGTGCGAATGACCCTCAGTCGTGCGAATGACCCTCAGTCATGCGAATGAACCCTCAGTCGTGCGAATGAACCTCAATCACACCTCAATCGGCCGTATGGCCTCCATTTGGTCGCCTAGCCCTAGCAGATGCAGAATGTAGTTCATCCCGAACTCAATCTGCCATTTTCGACCTTCAAGCTCATCTAAACCCATTCTAAGCCCAAATCAACCATCCTAAACCTTAGGAACTCATACCACAACACCATTCAAGCACACATAAGACCCAACAAATCACACATATACCCACACATACACAAAGGGGTCAAACACACACACACCAAAAAAACCGATTTTCAGATGTGTTCCAGCCCTAAATCATACAAAAACGTGTAAAGAGGGGTCCTAGAACTCACACAAATGACCAAAACGAGAAGAGCTTCGATTTGACCCGCTACTCGATGATTTTCCATGCTCGAATCCACTCGAAACCCCTTTTCTCCCTTTTCTCTCTTCTTTTGGCTGATTTGTGGGTGTGGGGAGAGGGTAAGGGCTACCCTCTCCCTTTAAATACCCCCACTCACCCAACTTTCTTTCATTGGCGAGTTTGGTCCCTCGACTTTAGACTTTATTTCTTTTTCTTCTTTCGTCGGCTTCAAAATAATAAATAACCGGGTGTTACATCTCTTCAATCTTCACTTTTCCCATATAAATCCTTGATCAATTGATGATTAAAGACAGCTTCAATGGCCCAAAATAGTCCAAAGATTCGTTCTTGGGGTTGGAGGCAAAGGTCCTTTCGAAACTCTAATGTTAGGGATTAAATAGGTTTTAAAATTTGAAACAATCATCCAAATATCGCTTTAGACTATAACTTACAGCCTATAGGCCGTAGGTTACGGCCTACCTTCAGCCAGACGGCCAAACCTCCTGTCTTACGGGGTTTATAGACGGACTCAACACAGGGCCGTATATGTTACGGCCTCAGACCGTAGCTTACGGCCTCCCAGCACTTTATACAGTTTTATTCATTTTCAGCACCTTTCAAGCCATAGTCTTGTTATCCT
The DNA here is from genome assembly GCA_025506515.1 of Flaveria trinervia. Taxonomy (NCBI): domain Eukaryota; kingdom Viridiplantae; phylum Streptophyta; class Magnoliopsida; order Asterales; family Asteraceae; genus Flaveria; species Flaveria trinervia. The sequence continues at coordinate 85,590,315 of CM046447.1, forward strand.
TTGTTTTCTTCTCAAATAATATTCGTTAAGCTTCATTTAACCTACATTTCAAACACGTAACAAAGTAATACCATCGATACATAAAGTAGATTAAAACGTAATATAACTATGATACGTGCATGCATATCAACCAATTATCACATCCCCAGACTTACCCTTTGTTTCCCCTCAAAAAACTCTCGTGTAACACTTCAACACTAATCAATCAAATACGTTAATAATTTCTTAATCTTGTGTGAGTTACGGTCCTAAGGCATACCTAGCTCTAAGATTTGTATCATTCAAGATTAACAATCCAATTAGTAATTACATGTTGAAAGCGTAGATCACCTAACCAAGCATAACTTACCTTCAGATTACAACATACAAGCATTCACTCCTCTCACAATGATCACTCCTCTTGGGTGAATTCTGGACTAGTGATTATATACTAGTATATCTTGAACACTCAAACAATAATGCACATTATTATTATAAGCTCGTGGAACAATCACATCTCCATCAACTAACACACTACAATACACAAATCAAGAGGTTTTTATGGGTTGTAATGTTAGGTTAGGGTTAATCATGTGTAAAAGGATTTAAAGTCGCTAATTGGTGAATGGAATCCAATCTAAACATGCTAAATTTAAAAACTACACATACTATTATAAACATGGATCACACTAACCCAAACACATTACAAGAATTCACATTATTTTTGTTGCTCCATACTTTAGTCATTTTGACCTCATATATTGCCGTCTTTTTTTTATTTTCCTTTTTTTTCAATTTTTTCATATATATCAACCATATTTGTTGTTGAAACTATCTAACATACTTCAACTAAAAAGAAAAAAATACTAGAAAACTTAGATATGTCACAAATTGGACTTCACCATGCGACTTATTTGAAAAGACTAAAAGTTTAATGGGTTTAATAATGTGACTCATTCAAATGATAAGTTGGGGCTCAAAGGGGTGTCTAAAGGGAAAATGTTAAGGTAGGAAAGTCCAATGAAAAGGTCTAAACAAAATGGCTATCCTAATGCCTCTATCACATTGTGCAAAGTAATGGTTATAATCTCAACATGTATAGTTACACAAGTTCTAAAATAGATGCACATTATGGTAAACACTCAATACAATAAGAACAGAGCAACTAAATATATCATGAAAAATGCTCAATTAGGCTCAAATTCTCACGGAAACGAAGGAATGGGTTAAGGATATGAAAATGCATGTTGTCCACTGTCTGGTTCATTTACCTAACTTGGCAATCCTACTTGATTTTTAAGAAAACTACCAATTGGGCATACCTTCCTTTGACTTATAGCAATCCATGGCAAGGGATCTCTACATGTGCACAAGCAAGCGATACTTAGCGATTTACATTGAGAAATTAGGCTTGATGCATAATTAAATTTGTTTAAAAGCTCCTTGTTTTTTTCAAAATATTTTCAACTTTTCTAAATTTTAAGATTTTAATCACCTCATTCCCACACTTAGGATACATTGTCCCCAATGTAGAATGAATTTATTAAAACCTTAGTTTCCTTAACTGCAAGGCTAAATGCCTCATCATTGTGCTATGCATACCAACAAGTTTGTTACACCACCAAATACATAAACAAATAAAAAAGCAAAAACACCATACGAACCAGAAAAATAAGATGAGAAGAGAGTAGATCAGTAGGACATCCATGTGCCTCCCCACACTTGAGTATTTTCATCTTGTGTTTGAACTGTAGCAATGTACATAGAGGAGAAACGCGAAACAAAGACTAAATAAATAAATAAAATTAAATTTCTAAACTCACTTTCGTAGGAATCACGGTTGCATTTAGCATATGCAACAAACCTTTTAAACCCCTCGGTATGCCCGAGTGGACGAGTGAAGTCTTGTGAATCCAAGGATCGTAATCAGGAATTATCAGTGTCGGTTGATGGCAATCAACGTTTGCGGAATCAACGTTAATTGGTTTAATTGTTTATAATAACTTTATTATCAATAAATATTCAAGAACACACTAACAGAAACAAAATTAATAAATAATATGTATTTTATTAAAATATGTTAATGATTACAAAAATAATGAATGAGTGATATCAAAGTTTGTTATGATGTGACGGCTGCTAGGGTTTGATTGAGAGACGGTGATTGTCGTATTGCTATGTTGTTGTTGTTCAATCAATCGTCTAACTCAATCTCCTTGAATCGAAACCTAGGACCCATATATATAGACAATGATGTTTCTGTTATAGAAACACCGGATCTCTTGGGATTTGATTTGTGTTAGTTAAGGAATCATCGGATTTCTTGGGATTCGCATAACTGCCTTGTTGACTTGTTGACTTGTTGACTTGTAACACTTGCATTATACAAGTGTTTGGACTCTGCAGGAATAGTGTCTTCCATAGGAATTTGTTCTCCCGTAGAAGTCTTGTTCTTCCGTAGACGTTTTGTTCTTCCGTAGGAATCTTGTTCTTCCGTAGAAAACGTAAAGCAAACTTGTTCTTCAGTTCTGGTTGTTCATCCACAGAAGATCTTTGGATGTAATGTTACTTGTAAGAAACATATCTACGGAAGAACAAAATGTTCATCCGTAGATGTTTCTTACACTTGGTCAATTTCAAAATTGACCAAGAATAATGTTTGTACCTACTATTATCCACAACACACATATATGGGTTAGCATATATAATTAATGCAGGCATAATAAATGACAATTAAAAATATTTATTACAAGAATTGATTAAAGTTCTAAGCCTATACAAATTGATCTAGACCTATAAGTCCTAGATCTAACAATACCCCCCTTAGGCTTAGATCCTTGTAATCAATCCTTCAAAATAGAAGCTCCTTGACTTTGGCAATGATCTTGTTGTAGAAGTAAGACACAACAGTCTTTGATCATCATACTTGTAGTGATCTTCATCTTGCTGAACTTCGTAGAGTCTCAAAGCTTATCCCCAGAACATCTTCTTTCGTAATGAGTGTGTCTAACACGTTGTTGTTATTCACCACTTCTAGCTCATCTTGCTCTGAAATTCTGAGTTCTATGAATTCGTCAAAAGTTGTTTCCTTCAGCAGTCCAGTATTGAATCTTTCTTTTGTAGGCTTTGGCATGTAATTTGTCAATCACTTGTATCACATGGACATGCAGGAACAAATCATTTTGTGCTTTTTCATCAGCCAGCTTGGGAAAGAATTTTTCATTAAGGTACGAGGTGTAGCTGGGATGAAGCAATTTGATTTCCACAGGATCAAAGATCCTGATCCAGTCAGCTTTCTTGTTTTCAGCGGTTCTTAGTAGGACCAACTCCTTAGTTTTCTCAGCATAACCCCATTCAGTTATAGGGTATGTGAATTGAGTCCCTTCAATGCATTTGATTGTTGTTGTAGTTCTGCTTTTGTAGCCAACCTTTTCAAGAATTCATCATCTATAGATTTTAAGGCATTAGACTTGGATCTTTTAAGCCCTTTGATTCTCTTCTGATGCTCTGCATCTTCTCTTTTAGCTTCTCTGAGGACATCATCTTTAAATTTAGTCTTGAGCTTTCCCACTAGAGTTGAGAAGTCTCTTCCTCTAGGGTGAATTGGATAATTGCAGATGATCAGGCTTTGAAGATCTTTGATGTCATTCTCTGGCAGACTCACCACTGAAAATACATCATGGAAGTATTCAACTCTTCAGATGTTCTTTTAATAATAGCACAATCCCAGTCTGGATCATATTTCCATGCCATGATCCTGTTCTCTTCCACAGAACTGGGAGTTGTGAGGTGGTCTATTAGTTGTATCAGAGTGGATTTCTGTTCAGTTTTCTCCCTCACTATAGTGCCAAGTGGCCATACTTTCCAGCCAGTATTACTTTCTCGGCTCTCTGATCAATTTGTCCTTCCCTTTGTGTTGATCTTTAGGTTCAACTGTTATAGGTTCAGCGGGAAGTTTGCTTTGTTGCTCATAGGATGGATGTGGAGCCTCAGTTCTGAATTTTACACCAGTATCCAGCTCAACTTTCATCACATGCTCCATCATCCTTCTAAGTTCTCCTACTGACCTTCCCTTAAGCTCATGTGTTTTATAGTTATAGCCTTGTAACCAGCAAGTCATGTTGTATTTACTCAGCTTAGCTATGTCACAATGTCCCAACTCCTTTATCTTCTGGATGGATTGAAAGGTGCTGAAAGCTTCATAGTCATAATTTGGAATCATAAAGCATGCAAGCGCAAATTCTTTCAACAGATTCTTCATCTCCGTCATGTTTAGCCTCTCAACCATGTCATAAGGGAAACCATGGTTTATGAGTGTCATGAACATGGTTGATTCAGGCATCTCTTCTAATATGTCTTTTGAAGACAGAGATCATCAGCCTTTGAGACTTTTTGATCCATTGGAGAGTCTTCCTTGATCAGCTCTTTCCACTCTTTATCACTATCATCATCCTGGTAAGCGATAGACTTCATAGTAGATAAATCTATTGAAGGTGTGTGTTCAGGAGATGTGAGCTTTTGTTTCATGGAAGAACTTTTATCATTGTCATCTTCTTCTCTGTAGCACCAAGATATTTTCTCTTCCTTGAGTATTGAATTAGCTCTTTTGATGCCTCAACAGATTGTTTGTTTTGAACAGTTGAAACATCAGCATTTGACTCTAATGCACAGATCTTCATTTTGAGCTGCTCAATCTTTCTTCTTCCTTTATCACATTTCATTGAGCAGACATAGAGTTATTTGCTTGTTCAAGCTTCATTGCCATCCTTCTTTTTCTTCCTTTTCAGTTTCTGCTTACTCTTTAAGCTCAGACTCCTGATCAAGTAGAGCATCAATGACTTCATTATTGCATTGAGCATCTTCTCTCAGCCTTTTTATTCTAGCTTCTTGTTTCATCAGCTCTTCATCCTTTTCTCTGATCACTCCCTTCAGCTCTTGTATTCTTTGCTTTCTTTTGTTCGATTTTAGCACTAGCTTGTTGTTCTCAGCAACCAGATAACTCTTGCTGACAGGGATATCATTATCACTTAGATCATCTTCATTGTATGCAATCACATCGACATAGTTTGCCTCTTCTTCTCTTTCCTCGTGTTGAGAAGCAATATTACCATCTGTTACTTCTTTATGTGCTTCACCTGCCGAGCTAGAACTGATTTCAATAACTTGAACTTTGGTTCTTGATGTGGTTGTTGTTGTTGATGATGATTAGTGACCGGAGAGACTGGTTCAGTTTTATTTGAGAGTACAGGGGATTCAGCTTTGGATAATGACAGTTTAACTGTACTTGCTTATGAGGCTAACTCTGTCTCCCCAGTGTAAATACTCTCAGTGGCTGAATTTTCAGGATTTGGAGGTTGTTGATAAAGTTGCATTTGAAGCTGATTTGGTGATGGAGGGTGGATTGGAGAGATTGGCTCTGGGTTTTGGCTGGCTGGTGATTGTGGTTAGGATGTTTGTTGTTGATTTGGTGATTGATGGTGGATGGGAGAGATTGATTCTGTGTTTTGGCTGTTTTGTGATAAAGGGTGAAAGGGAGAGTTTGGTTCAGTGTTTTAGCTTGCTGGTGAATTTGGTGATTGATGGTGAATGGAGAGATTGGTTCAGTGTTTTGACTGGCTGGAGATTATGGTTAGGAAGAGTATGAGTGAGGTTGTTGATGTATGGGAGATATATCTGGTGAGTGCGTGTCTTGGACAGAATTGGTTCGAGAGTTCTCTTGTTGATCTTCCCACATAATCTCTTGAGGAATAGCAGTAGTAGCATCAAAGCAAACATGTCCATGTCATCTCCTTCATATTTTCTAGAAATTTTGTTCAGTACTGATATGCCAAGGTGTGCTTGAACAAAAACACCACCATCCACAGTAGTTCCAGGCAAATCAACATTAATGATTAGTTGCAGGAACCTTGGAAACATATACATCTTATCAGCCTTCTGCACTTTGATTTGACCACTTAAGTAGTTGAAGATGTACTTTGAATAATTGTAGGTTCTTCCCTCAAAAACACCAATAATCCCAGAGGAAATGTGCCTTGAGAATCTGTCAAGACCAGATATTCTGTTCGATATGCACTTAAGGTAAGTGTGACAGAGAAATCTGTACGACTTGCAAAGTCTTCCTTTCTTGATTTCTCCTTTGTCGAAATCACCATCATATCCCATCAGAAGAAATACTTTCTCTATGTATTCATCTTCAAACACATCATGATGACCAGCTTCGACATCTCCCAACTCAAGAACCCTTCTTATTGTCTGTTCATCGACTCTCAGTCGTCGATTCTTCACAATAGCCATAATAACTTCACCATCTTCGTCTATGTGTGCAGAGTTCCAGAAATCAGTGATATGTGATTGATAAATCACAGGCTCTGCTGATAAGGCATAAAAACCACCTCGATCTTCTTAGGTATCTGCTAATTTTTTGACACCCTTCTGAAACAGGATCATCAGGGTTAAGAAGGCACAAACATTGTGTTCTCTCGCAAATCATTTATCCATCTGTTCATAAGAAAAGATTTCGTTAGAATTATTATTCACATGAGAATACAAACAGTTGAGAGATAAAACACGAATCAAGCAGTTCATTCTTGAACATTACAACATGTTTTACCTTAATAACAGCAGATTAGGGACACAGATATATGTTGTTTAATGTTTTGAAATGGTAAAATTTTAAATGCTATGGAGGAGGGAAAATTTTGTTGAGAGTGAGTTTTTCTAGGTCTGAAAAGTGAGCTGAAAAAGCGAATAATGAATTTGAGAAGTCAGATCGCATCATTTATACTCTCAGACACATTAATTTTATCTCATTAATTAAATATGACCCTCAACGTATTCTTCCGTAGAACATCTACGGATCAACAACATCTGCTGATGAAGTGTAAATTTTCACAGATTACCAAACTGAAATTATATTTGTTGATCTTTGTTCATCCGTAATTTACCAATCTACGGATAAACATTTAAGTTTTCCACACTGTAGCTTCTGCTGATGCTTAAGATAGCATTGTAGCTTCTACTGATGCACAATGCAGAGAAATATGGTGAATGTATGGTCCAAGTCCATTGGTTAGAACCATTATTGCTTTAGGACCTTGTAGACTTTGTATACATGGCAATTTAGCACAAGAAGGTTCAAAAAGATTTTAATAAAATCTCATGTATCCAGTAGCTAAGATGATGCTCAGATTCCAATTCCTTCATATTGATAATGATATAGACAATGCTGCTGATTGAGAAACTTAACTTCATGAATTCTACTCCCCTTAAATTTGTGATTAATGGTGAATTTAAGCATTTATAATAAATTTCTTTAAGAGGAATAATATGATTTGTAATTGTATGATGATGATCAAACATATATACACATATGATGTGATCATGCTATAATACTAAGCCTCTTCCTGATGAGTTATTTTGTTGAATTGATATCAGAACAAAGTTCTAATTGCAAGTATATTGTCCACTAAATCCATACAAGAGCTCATGTATCAACTAGGCATGCTGATTATCATGTTTTCATATTGATTTGGAAATAACTGTTATGGGCTTCACATTTAATTCACAAAGATTTTGTCCTCCCTTTGTAAGTTAAGTTATCACTTTTTCACACTTAAGAACTATGTACTTTAATTATAAGTTCTATCTTGAGATGCATTTGGCATCTCATTAATGCAATGTTGTAAAAGCTCAAGATAATATACAATTGATCACATAGGATTCTTTTGAGAGCTTAGATATGATCATCATCAGGTCACCAGGTCTTTACTCATGTAAAACAGAGGTGCCTTTAACCCAGGTCTTTGTTTACACAAAACAAAGGATGATGAGGATCATGATCTTTTCAACGTTTATTACTGAACTTCAGTATGGTCATCATACACCCAGGTCTTTGTTTACACAAAACAGAGGGAGTATGATTTGCAAAGATAGTTATTATAAAGTGTTGGTATATAGTGTGTTTAGATGAGTGATTTGTCACATCAGAAAAGACTCACCTTGTATTCTCAAAATGAAGTTTCCACAAACAATCACTTTAGCATTATGTTGGCATGCACTCAGTTTAGTTTCCACTCAAGATGAATCTACTCACATATCAAGAAACTTGCTGAGATTTATTGTTATTTATGAATCAGGAATAAGCAAAGCTATAGTGTACTATCATTTCCCATGTATATGTCATGCTTAAGTATCATTACACACTATATTTTGTTTTGTTTAATTTGATTAATCTAAGTTAATCATGCCTAGAGATTCAACCAGAAAGTTAAATCTGACTGAGTCAAAGGCTTTAGTGAATAAATCAGCAAGCTAATTGTTGTATCCACTTTGACTAACTTAATCAAACCTTTTCTGAGCAATCTCTCAGAAAATGATATATTATCTCAATATGTTTTGTTTTACTATGTTGCACAAGATTAGCAGTTATAAACATAGCAGCAGAATTGTCTATATAAATTGAAGTTAGAAGGAAGTTGTAACCATAGTCAAGCAATTAGTTTTGCAACCAAAGAACTTGAGAGCAACCAGCTGAAGTAGCTATGTACTCAGCCTCAACTGTGGAAACAGAAACATTGGTTTGTTTCTTGCAGTGCCATGACACTAGCCTTGGTCTAATGAATTGACATCCACCGGTTGTTGATTTTCTGTTACTGTTACATCCACCATAGTCACTGTTTGAGTATGAGTAGATTGTAAAGTCTCCATCCATTGGATACCAAAGACCAAGTCCGGTTTTCCTTTGAGGCATCTAAAAATTCTTTTTACAACATTAGATGAGAATCCTTAGGATCAGATTGGTACCTAGCTGTTGGACCAAAAGAACCAATGAGCCAAGATCAGAAAACCTCTAAGTCCACACGGTATCACAACAACTGCTGAAAGCCTCATCAGTAGTTTGACAAGTGCTGAAGACTTCAACAGCTGAAGATCAAGTGCTGAAGACCTTAACTGCTGAAGAACCAAAGTGCTGAAGTACAACAGCTGAAGAACACAAGTGCTGAAGCTGAAAGACCAAAGTACTGAAGTACAACAGCTGAAGAGTTCACAAGTACTGAAGATCAACAACTGATGTACAAGTCTGAAGACAAAGACTGAAGACATCAGCTGATGATATCTACTGAAGTCATCAGCTGATGAACGCCTGAAGGTCAAAGTCTGAAGATCAAGTACTGAAGCCTCAGTAGTTTGTCACAACTGCTGAAGAGTACTTCTTCAGTAGTTGTGATATCAGTAGTTTTATTTTCTTTGTTTCAGTAGTTTTGTAAAACGACTGAAGAGCTTGTTCTTCAGTCGTTGTAGTTTCAGTAGTTTTATATTTTGTACTTAACTTGCTGATATGTTCTCAGTAGTTGTGAACATTTCAGTAGTTTGTTAAGAATTAGTTATTTCTGTATTGGATCTGCCAGTTGTCACTTTCCGTGATAACAGCAGTGACTGTTGCACTCCATATAAGGAGTGACAACCCATTGTAATCAGTGAGTGATATGAGCAATTGAATGGAATGATTGATTGATTCGATTAGAAATATTCTACATCTATAAACATTCCTAGAAATCAGAATTCATATTCTCTCCCTATAACCGTATGCGATCTCAACGCTTACAAGTATCGATTGCTTGCTACAATTTGTCTAATTCGTGTTTGTATTCCGCTGCTTTATATTCTGATACATCAAACTTGTGATCACTGATCCTGTCAAATGGTATCAGAGCAGGTTAATCATTGATCGATCTAATAATTGATCATTGAAACTGCTATTCAAGATCCAAGTTTGATTGAATTAGCTTTTGTTTTTGCAAGAAACGGTTATAGAGATTGAATTTTCTGTATTTCTGCTCATTCATCCTGAGATCTTTTCTTGGTTCTCATTGAGTTTGTTGTGGTTTGTCTAAAACTCTTTTAAACTTGAACTCAACTATTTTTGAACTGAAAATGACCACTCCCTCCAATGATCCTCACAATACTGGTTCCTCAACCAAGCCTCCTATGCTAGTTTAGGAATGAGTATAACATATGGCAAAGACGTATGCTCCATCACCTGTCTGTTAATAGCGCAGGGTGTTGGACATCTGTGGTACATGGTCCACACAAGCCTATGGTGAATAACCCGGAAACCAATCAAATGGTTCCGAAGAGGAGGGAGCAATACTCAGATGAGGATAAAAAGTTGCTTGAGATTGATGCAAAAGCCCATGGAATTCTGGCCATGGCTTTGCCCAATGAAATCTATTCTGGGCTAATGCATCATGAAACTGCCCATGACCTCTGGATTGCTTTGAAAGAACAATTTGGAGGAACAGATGAGGTCTTGGCAAATAATAGAGAAATTCTTGCCCAACAATATGAGACATTCTCTCATAGAAAGGGTGAGACACTGACTCAACAATATGAGCGGTTTTCTTGTTTGATCTCTGAACTAAAAATGGTCAAACTTGAATACACCAATATTCAGATGAATAACAGATTTCTCAGATCACTGCCTGAGAGATGGGACACATATACTATTGTCCTACGCTCCAGTGCAAGTTTGGACAAACTATCTCTCACCCAACTCCATGGGAAATTGCTCACTTTTGAGAGAGAGATAGAACAGAAGAGAAAGCTGTCTTCATCTGGAAAGCTCACTGAAGACTTTATACAAGGCAACACTGCCTTGGTGGGTCATGAGTCAGAATATGCTGCATCTGAATGCCAGTATGATGAGCATATTAATTGCTCTTCGAGCACTTCTAATTCTGCATTTGTAAGTGTTGATGGTCAGTTTACTGGAGGTAATAATGACAATTTATGTTTCATTATGGATGATCTCAAGGGGATGCTGATGATGACTTAGAAGAGATGGATATTTTGAGCCAAATGGCCTTGATAAATATCAGATCTCAGAAGTTCTACAAAAGAACTGGAAGAAAATTCCCAGGACTCTCTGGCAAAACCAAAGTTGGTTTTGACAAGAGCAAGTTGAGGTGTCACAAATGCCAACGGCTTGGACACTTTGCAAGAGAGTGTAGATCAACTGGATCAAACTCTACTGCACCCTTTGTGACTTTTCCTGGCAACAGTCAACAAAACAGAGGGCAACATCCTGTCACATCTAGTCATCATCCTCAACAACAATCTCCGGCATATTTTGTTCCTCAGGGTCAAATGCCTTATCAGTACCCTTGTTATTACATGCCACAGTCAAGTCAAGTTCAAGTTCCTATGACATCACAACCTCATGCATTACCAGAACCTCAGCCTTCCCTATCTCATCAACAACCTTCATCTCAACAACACAGCTTCTTCACCCCAGGAGTGTTGACTGGAGCAGTTTACCAGATGACTTGTCTGGTCATGATCAACTGTTCTCAGGTGCTGGTCAACATGGTGGTGACAGTCCCTTTGGGAATCTAGCTCTTATGGCTTTGGAGTCTGCTGATACTTCATCTTCCAATGCCTCTACACCACAGGTATCACAGGTATCCTCTGAGGCAAAAGCCAAATTATGTTCTGAACAATGCATAGCAGCATTTGCTTCCATTAGAGAAGCAAATGTAGCTTTAATTAATAAGAACATTGAGCTAGAAAAGTAATTTCCAAAAACAAAGCTGAGTTTGAGTTTGTGCTCAAAGATAAAAATGATGAGGTTTATAAACTGAATTGCAAAATATTGATGATAAGGCTAGAGAAGATGTACTTTTAGAGAAGTACAAAGATCTCAAAGAAACCCTTGCAGTTACCCAGGTCGAGTGTGATAGATGGGTACAATCATGCAAAGTTTGAAATGCTCTTAGTAAGCAATCTGCTTCAAATGTGAAGTTTGGAATTGGTTACAATCACACTGCTCCACCTACAGATTTTACCCCAAGAGCAGAGGTAGAATCTGATGGTGAGAGTGATAACCATGTGAAGTATGTATGTTTGTTCAATCATCTTACAGATGATTGTTGGTACAAAAGAGGTTCCAAACTCAAACAAAAGGAAGAAATTAATGAGAAAATGGTAAAAATGAAAACTGAGTTTGAGACCACATTTGTATCAGCAACATCAAATCCTGTAACCCTTAAGTCCTTAAAGCAATCCAAAAAGGAAGGAGTTAAACAGGTGACAGCTGAGGGTGCTCAAAAGAAGAAGGTACAACATAGGACCTTATCTAACTCCACTAGCAATGTCTCTGATGAGCTGAAAGCTTTATCACAAAATCAGACACAGCTGGTGATGATGGTACAACATCTGTTGGGAAGAGTTAACCAACTAGATTCTCCTACGTTGAAACCACAGAAAAGGAGGTCTAAGCCAAAGGACTCCTCTTCTGCACCATCTTCTTCCTCTCAGGCTGTTGTTACAAATAAACGTGCTAGTTTACCATCTATTGATGAGACCAGGCCAAAACAAAAAGGTTGGGTCTCTAAAACTAACTGATTGTTTTATTGCAGGGTTCTTCAACATGCCAAAATAGCATCTGGTATGTAGACAGTGGGGGATCCATGCACATGACTGGGAAACTCTTCTCTTCATGACTACTCTCAAGGAAAAAGGGATTTGTCTCTTTTGGCAATGATGCTAGGGGTTACATCATCGGTAAGGCTTTGTCTCCAATGGAGAAATCAAATTTGATGATGTTAATCATGTGGAAAATCTCAAGTACAACCTCTTGAGTGTCAGTCAAATGTGTGATAAAGGCCATGTTGCCCTTTTCACAAGTCAAAACTGTAGGATTCTGTCATCCAAAGTTTTGCCCTTGATTGACAAGGTGTTGGATGATCACACTCTCCTGAAAGCCAACAGGACAGGAAGAGTGTATGCCTTAGATCTCTCTAAGAAGATAGATCTCAAAGGCAATCCTTGCCTATTTTCCAAAGCCTCTTTTCAAGAATCTAAACTATGGCACAGGAGGCTTGGTCATGTTAATCTCAAAAACATGAATCAGCTTAGCCACAATAGTTTAGTCAGAGGCTTACCATAAAGGAGTTCCACTGTGATGAAACTTGCACTGCTTGTTTAAAAGGAAAACAGCACAAGGTCTCATTTCCTCCTATTGAAGTGTCCAAGTCCACTGCCTGCTTGCAATTACTGCATATGGATCTATTTGGTCCTGTGAGAGTAATGAGCATGGCAAAGAAGAAATACTGTCTGGTAATTGTGGATGATTACTCCAGATTTGTATGGACTTTCTTTCTACATTCAAAGGATGAGGCTGCTCAGAAGATTATCCACTTTGTGCTGTACATTGAGAAGCAGTATTCCCTTCCAGTCAAGTGTATTAGGAGTGATAATGGAACTGAGTTCAGAATCATACACTTGATGACTTCTATCTCTCAAAGGGAATCAAAAGGCAGTTCAGCATTCCAAGGACTCCGGAACAAAATGGAGTAGTGGAGAGAAAGAACAGGACCCTCATTGAAGCTGCAAGGTCCATGCTGGCTGACTCAGGTTTGCCATTGACCTTTTGGGCCGAAGCTGTCAACACAGCTTGTTATGTGCAAAATAGAGTTTAGTAAATCAGAGGTTGATGAAGACTCCATATGAAGTTCTCCATCATTTGGCTCCACTGATTTCATTTTTCAAAGCATTTGGGTGTCCCTGTTTTATTCTCAACACAAAGGATCAACTCCACAAATTTGATCCTAAGGTGGATGCAGGATACTTTGTTGGTTATTCATCTACTTGCAAAGCATACAGAGTCTTCAACTGCAGAACAAAGATGGTGAAGAAACTCTACATGTTAAGTTTAATGAATCTCCAAAGGACAAGATTCCACAAAGTCCTGTGGAGTTATTTGATCTGGACATACTGCAATATGTTCCTATCAAACTCCTGCTGTTGCTCCTGTCAACAGTTCACCACCTGGTGGTACTGCTGATGATGATGATGATGATTGCAGTACTCACCTCTTCAGGTTTAGTGATCAGCTGCCTGATTCAACTAGACCTGATGTTCCTGTAGCGCCAGTAGCACCATCCACAACAAATGCTGATGAGATTTCTTCGAATTCAACTTCCTTTGAATTACCATCCACTGATTGGTTTCAAGGAATGATTCACCATCACCATCTGTTGCTGCTGAACCGGCTACAAACACTTGCACAGATCTCATTGTGTATCAAGATCTGAAGAATCACCCCATGTCTCAAATCATTGGTGATATCACTGCTGGAGTATCAACAAGAAGTCAATTGTCAAATTCTGCTTCTATGCTCTCTTCATCAGTCAGCAAGAGCCAAAGAATTATCACATTGCTTTAAAGGACAATGGATGGGTTGATGCCATGCAGCTTGAGCTTCTTCAGTTCAAGAAACAGCAAGTGTGGGAACTGGTTCCTCTACCTCCAGGTAAGTGTGCAATAGGCACTAAATGGGTGTTTAGGAACAAAACTGATGAAAATGGGCTTATTGTTAAGAACAAGGCCAGACTGGTTGTTCAGGGGTTTGCACAAGAGAGAAGGTATTGATTATGATGAAACCTTTGCCCCTGTAGCCAGACTGGAAGCAATTCGATTGTTTTTAGCTTATGCTGCTTATCAAAAACTTAAAGTCTTTCAAATGGATGTCAAAAGTGCATTTTTGTATGGAAAAGTTAAAGAAGAGGTTTATGTATGTCAACCTCCAGGCTTTGAGGACAACAAACATCCTAATTGGGTGTATAAGCTTGATAAAGCTCTTTATGGGTTAAAACAAGCTCCCAGAGCCTGGTATGAGACATTATCAACTTTCTTCTGGAAAACAATTTCACTAGAGGCTCCATAGACAAGACTTTATTTATTAAGAAAGCTGGGCAGCATAATCTACTTGTTCAAATTTATGTAGATGATATTATTTTTGCATCCTCTGATCCAAAGTTGTGTGATGCCTTTACAAAGTTGATGCAACAGAAGTTTGAAATGAGTGCCATGGGAGAATTACAGTTCTTTCTGGGTTGCAAATCAAACAAAAGGCTGATGGAATTTTTATTCATCAATCCAAATATACAAAAGATCTTTTGCAAAAGTTTGATTTACAAAACTGTAAGCCCTGTTCTACTCCCATGAGCAGCACCACACAACTGGACTCAGATCAGAAAGGTAAAGTGGTTGATGAAACACTTTACAGATGTATGATTGGGTCCTTGATGTATTTAACAGCTTCTAGACCAGATATTATGTTTGCTACATGTGTTTGTGCTAGATTTCAGGCTGCACCTAAAGAGTCTCATCTGATTGCAGTCAAGAGGATCTTTAGATATCTGCAAGGCACTCCATCTCTAGGTTTATGGTATTCTACCAGACATTCTGGTAAATTAGTTGCTTTTTCTGACAGTGACTATGCAGGGTGTAAGTTGACCAGGAAATCAACTTCTGGTGGATGTCAATTCCTAGGCAACTGCTTGATTTCTTGCAGAGCAAGAAACAGACCTCAGTTGCTACATCCACTGCGGAAGCAGAGTACATTGCTGCTGCAAGCTGTACATCTCAGGTACTCTGGCTTCAAAACCAACTTTTGGATTATGGCATTACAGAGACTAAGACTCCATTGTTATGGATAGTGCTTCAGCTCTTTGCATTGTCAAAAATCCAGTCCAGCACTCTAGGACCAAACATATAGAGATCAGACACCATTTTATAAGAGACTGTTTTGAAAAAGGTCTGATTGATCCTAAGTTTGTGCCCAGTGCTGATGAGCTTGCAGACATTTTTACTAAGCCTTTGGATAGTTCAACTTTCCAAAACCTGGTGTTAAGGCTTGGTATGCTGCAGCTAGAATAGGTGACAACTACTGATGATCTCAGTAATTCATATTGATGATCATGAGTGCCTGTCACATATAAGTACTGATGAGCTCTTTTAACCTCAGTACTTTTATAACTACTGAAGGCTAAAAGTTCTCACAAGTACTGAAGTACTTCATCTGCTCTAAACTACTGAAGTAGTTACAACTACTGATGTAGTCATAACTACTGAAATCAGTAAAAACAGATAAGTACTGATGTCCTATGAAACAACTGAAATCAGCCATAAAGACTGATGAATGTGTTGAGGATAGTTTGAAACAGCTGAAAAGCTAAGAATTGACGAAAACAGCTGAAGAGAACTTTCCCTTCAGTCGTTTGTACCACTGCTGTTTCATTTTAAACAACTGAAGCAAAACCACTCTTCAGCAGTTTTATAACTACTGATGACCAATACCAAGTCTTCAGTTGTTTACAACAGCTGATGACAAAACCACTGTCTTCAGTAGTTTCATAACTACTGATGACAAACACCATGTCCTCAGTTGTTTCAATCACCTGAAGTCAAAACCACGGTCTTCAGTAGTTTTCTAAACTACTGATGCCTAACACCGCGACTTCAGTGTTTCAACGTCTGAAAGGATAATACCATGTCAACGGTCGTTTAAAACTACTGATGACTAACACCACATCCTTCAGTCGTTTCCTCACCCGTACCCTATAAATACCCTTAACCTGAGCTCTCCATGCTTATCTTCTTCAAACCTAACGTTCCTCTCCAAAACACTTCCATGGCGTCTATGCAAATTAAACCGCGACACAACTGTGTTGCCTACCTCACAAATCGCCGATCTGGACTAAGTTCGATACTGCTATCGATCTTATGGTTCAGTCCCAATACAACAAGGCATTCCTTCTGAACCCCGTTTTACATGCCGAATCCTTGAACCAATTTTGGATGAACGTACTGTTACAACTGAGGAGAGCCACACACAATCCCTCCGGTCAGTCGTCAACAACAAAGAAGTAGTGATTACTCCTGCAACAATCCGTAAAATTCTTCAACTGAGTGATGCTACCTCTCCTGCTGGATATCCGAAGGGCACATAGATCTCTCATTTGCTCGGCATGGATATCAAGGTGATCTCAGTGCCACCACCATCATGAAGAAACATTTAATGACGCTGAGCGCCTGATCTTTCACATGGTCAATGTATGTTTGGCCCCTAAGACATCGTCTTGGGATCAAATGTCCACCAAATGGCAGCAGGTAATGTATTCTATCCTTGAGCAACAACCACTGAATTTTTCAGAATTAATATTTTCAGAGCTCAAAGATATGGCTCAAAAACTAACTGCCAACCGTTGGATACTCTATCCACGGTTCATAATGGCCATTATAATAGACCAGCTTAATGCTGAGGGACTTGTTGGCTTGGGAGTCCCTGCTACGGCTGTTTTGCCAGAAGTATACTCCCGGCACAACTCCGACCGGACACTCAAACTGGCTGCCAAGCTGCGAAAACCCACGCAGCTGGAACCCACAGCCACCACCTCCAAATCCAATGTCCCCACCAAACCCACCAAAAAGAAACCCAAAATGGCTACTCAGGGAATTGAGTCCCCTGAGGATGCTCCTGCACAACAAACGCAGGATATATCCACTAGTCCAAACCCCCTAGTGGATACCATGACTCCTCCAGCCACAGCCGCTCAGGCTTCCTCTCAACAGGAGCCTGCAGCAACCCAAGGGGCACCTACTTATCTGGGATCTTCCTCACTTGAGGAGATTGCCATTGAAGAGCACCATCCACCCCAGGTGCACACTGCTTCTACCCCTGTACCCCAAACAACCGCCCCTCACAGCCCAACTTTAATAATTGCACAAGTGCTGACTCAATTGCACTCCTCACCCCCTCCCCAGAAACCACTTCCAACTGGGAATACCTCTACAATTGAGGGGGAGGAACACAGTGCACTGAGAACCCACAGCACAGGGGTTTCCCAATTCTATCCTGGTGTAGAGAAGGAGCTTAGAATATCTAGTGAGGCTGCCACCTCCTCTGACTCAGCACATGACCAGAGTGAGGCTGGTAACATTGCTAAGACCTCCCTAGAGGCAACAGCTGATGATGGACATTGTCCTGAGGCTGGAAGTCCCCAGTACCAAGCACAAGGGGCACATGCACCAACTGGTCTACACCCAGCGCATGTAAATCCTGCTCTAAGCAGGAGGTCAGGTGATTCAGTATCAACTGATGATGACCTGAGCTTCTTCTTCGATGTAGTTGCTCAAAACACCATTCTAGAGGATGAGGTTAGCAGACTCAAAGAGCTGCTGGCCAAGATGTCTCAGGATGCAAGTCCATCTGCCACCATCATACACCCACAGATGGCACCTTCCCTTGAAGGTTTCCCAAACACAGAGCCACCCCAAAATCAACCACCCGCCTCTGCTTCAGGCCCTACTTCTCAGGAACAGAACCCTCCTGAGCAAATAGGTGCTATCCTCCGAAACTCCCTCCCTCTCATCACCCCCATAATCACTGATATAGTGATCAAAGCCCTTGATGAGAGGCTTTCCTCCACATTACAGCCCCTGGTTGATGCTGCTGTCCACAAGACTCTTTCTGCGGTACCAACCCCTTCCTCCAATGCAACCAAAAAGGGGAGAGTACTGCAGTGAAAGATAGAAAGAGGAAGAGATCTGAGGAAGAGGAGGAACAAAGAAAAGCAACCTCTGCTCACGTACAAGCGAAAGAGAAGTGCTGATGATCATACTGCTGAAGAAAAATCCTTGGAGGAGCTGGTCAAAGAAGCTGACACCACACAGCCGCTCCATGGATAAAATAATTGAACACTATTCAGGGCAGGGTTTGACACAGCCACACTGGACAGTGAGATCAGAAGGTTAGAGGTACAAGAGATACAAACCCGATGGGCAGGGTACGATGCTCTTGAGAAAGAGAGGTTGGAAATAATGATCCGCTTTATTGCAAAATACTTGGGAAGATCATTAATGGAGATCCGCGCATGGTCCAGGGACAGCATTCTGGCTATAGCCACCAGAATCTGTCTGTCTGAGCATTCAACAAAGGGATCATTGTGGAAGCCCTTGATGAGGCTGGGGCTGGCAAAAGGTTAGAGATGGCTAAACTTACAAAAGCAAATTAACTACAAGGATGCTAGATCAACCTTCCCTTCCACCCACTCAAACAGATCCTATCCCTCAAATCTCCCAACCAACCTCTAAGCCAAAATCCAAACATCTCTCTCTTCAAAACCAATCCCTTCACCAACCCAACCATCATCCAGTGATGTACCCCGTAGAAGGAGAAGGGTGCTGAGGATGGAAGAGAGAAGAAGAAGAAGAGGAAGAGGAGAAGATGATAGTCTGCCACTCTCTGCTGTTCTGAAGCTACCAAAACCCCAGAGTCAATCCATGATCACACCTGACTCTCAAAGGGAAATGGTCAGAGTCAAGATAGAAGAAGAAGAACAGCAGAAAAGCACGATGAGCAACTGTTGAAGATGGTTGACAAGGAATTTCCTCAGTCATCATCTATTCAAGCCATGAAAGGGCATGCTCAAAGGCTGTACACTCTCAGACACACCTTTCAGTATCAGAAGGAGAGAGTGAGAGTATGGCCAGACCCCAGGGTGAGTTCTAGAATCCATAAAAGAACTATCCCACACAGATACAACGGCCAAGTACGAAAAACAATAGAATCTACCATCATGTTGGCCGTTGTAGTCTCACCTTGGGAAATCATTGATGAATTCAAGAAAGCTCACCAAGCAAAGAAGACACCTCAAGCCTTACTAGAAAACAAGATGATTAAGAAGGGGTGTTATACAAAAAGCTTGAAGACATCCAAAAGAATGAGCTCCAGTTACTCCTTGAAGGCAACCATCCTGATGAATTTGTATACAGGGAGGTAACTACGGTGGAGTTGAAAAATGGCAGGACCATGAAGTACTTATCAGAGTACTATGGTCCAGAGTTCTTCTTCGAAGGAGGAGCTGAAGAACTCTCTCAAGAGGAACAAATTGTTCTCCTTGAGGCCTATGTTCGTGAGTCGTACAGACTCATTATGGGGAAGTGAATCTCATGAATGGGATAAAAAACTCTGTGTCCAGTTCCCCAAAACAGAGTTCCCATTCATACTCTGCCAAACAAATATTTGAGGTTCTTCCCAGGCCGGAGCGTACATGGGTCATCTTCTCTACTGATCAAGAAGGAAAAAGACCACACATTTTGCCATCAATAAGGGGGAGTATAAATAAGTTAGAGGTTTTGGCTGCATTGGTTCAGGGGGAGTTTGTTGGACCAAAAGAACCAATGAGCCAAGATCAGAAAACCTCTAAGTCCCACACGGTATCACAACAACTGCTGAAAGCCTCATCAGTAGTTTGACAAGTGCTGAAGACTTCAACAGCTGAAGATCAAGTGCTGAAGACCTTAACTGCTGAAGAACCAAAGTGCTGAAGTACAACAGCTGAAGAACACAAGTGCTGAATGAAAGACCAAAGTACTGAAGTACAACAGCTGAAGAGTTCACAAGTACTGAAGATCAACAACTGATGTACAAAGTCTGAAGACAAAGACTGAAGACATCAGCTGATGATATCTACTGAAGTCATCAGCTGATGAAACGCCTGAAGGTCAAAGTCTGAAGATCAAGTACTGAAGCCTCAGTAGTTTGTCACAACTGCTGAAGAGTACTTCTTCAGTAGTTGTGATATCAGTAGTTTTATTTTCTTTGTTTCAGTAGTTTTGTAAAACGACTGAAGAGCTTGTTCTTCAGTCGTTGTAGTTTCAGTAGTTTTATATTTTGTACTTAACTTGCTGATATGTTCTCAGTAGTTGTGAACATTCAGTAGTTTGTTAAGAATTAGTTATTCTGTATTGGATCTGCCAGTTGTCACTTTCCGTGATAACAGCAGTGACTGTTGCACTCATATAAGGAGTGACAACCCATTGTAATCAGTGAGTGATATGAGCAATTGAATGGAATGATTGATTGATTCGATTAGAATATTCTAATCTATAAACATTCCTAGAAATCAGAAATTCATATTCTCTCCCTATAACCGTATGCGATCTCAACGCTTACAAGTATCGATTGCTTGCTACAATTTGTCTAATTCGTGTTTGTTTCCGCTGCTTTATATTCTGATACATCAAACTGTGATCTTGTGATCACTGATCCTGTCATAGCACACAGCAGCACACAGTACAAACAATATATACAGGTCTACTGGCAATTAAATACATAAGTGAACCTATCATGATCTATAATTTTTTATCAATAGATTTTCCGAAGGATCGAATAATCTATCAATTATTAATGTGTGGTTTTGCATGGAGATTACTTCAGCAAGATGATTTCTTTTCAGAATTGATGTATGTATATTTCTTGATTGATAAAGATCCCATTGGATTTTGATGAACTTGAAGGCCAAGAAAGAAGGTTAATTCACCCATTAAACTCATTGGAAATTCAGATTTCATCAGCTCTTCAAAATTTACACACAATCTCTTATTAGTTGAACCAAATATAATGTCATCAACATATATTTGAACTACTAAGAGATCTTGATGTTCTTGTTTGAGAAAGAGTGTTTGGTCAATAGTTCCTCTTTTGTAGCCATGCTTGAGCAAGAAAGATGATAGTGTTTCAAACTATTTTCTTGGTGCTTGATGAATACCATGGAAGGCTTTATCTAGTTTGTATACCCTATGGGGATAATGAGGATCTTCAAAACTAGGGGTTGTGACACATAAACCTCCTCATCAATCTTCCCATATAAGAATGCACACTTGACATCCATCTGATACACAGTGAACTTCTTATATGATGCATAAGCCAGAAACACTCTTATGGCCTCAATTCTTGCAACTGGGGCAAAAACTTCATCATAGTCTATTCCTTCTTCTTGAGTGTATCTTTGTGCAATCGATCATGCTTTGTTTCTTACAATAATCCCTTGAATCTAGTTTGTTTTTGTATAGCCATCTAGTTCCAATAGGATGTTGACCTTCAGGCAGATCAACTAGAGACCATATTTTCCTTCTAAACTGTTAAAGCTTTCTTGCATAGCTTCAATCCAACTATTGTCTTTTAAAGCAGCAGTGAGTTTGGAGGAGGGACCACTTGAGAAAGAAAACAACTGAAGAGACAAGGTTGGCAATACCACTTTGGCTCCTTGTAGTTCTCTTTGCTGGATTTCCAATGATGTTGTTGATTGGATGAGTCTTATGGATTCTCATTGAAGGTGTTGATTCAATGGTATAGATGATCCTGATTAGTTATTTCCATGTGCCTCACACTGATCCAACTCAGGTTGAGAGTTTAAGAAATAGTCAAAATGTTGAACAGGAGTTGAAGGATCATAAGAGTCTTCTGTTTGGGCTGCAGGAGCACTCAGTCGGTCTGGTTTGTCTGTGTTTGTAGGAACGCTCGGTACATTTTGCTCTTCCGTAGGAACTTCTCGGAAGCATTTTGCTCTTCGTAGGAAATTCTCCTGAAGCATTTTGCTCATCCGTAGGAACTTCCTCGGAAGCATGTCGCTCTTCCGTAGGAATTCCGAAAGATTTTGCTCGACCGTAAGAACTTCCTAACTTCTCCGAAAGCATTTTGCTCGCCCGTAAGAACTTCTGAAAGCATGTTGCTCTTCGTAGGAACTTCTCCGGATGATAAGTGAGGACATGAATCATTTCTAATGTTTGTTGTATTCACTTGAGAGCCTGGTTCTGTTGAAGGGACACATTCACATCTCTGGATGTACCATGTTCATTTCCAAATGTAGTATCTGTTGCTTCTGATGTGTTTTCACCCAAGATGGGGGTATCCTTGGAGGATCAGCAGATAAGTTACTTCAGTCATATGAGGCGGAACAAATGGATAACATACTGCATCAGATCCTGCATTATTCAAATGATCATAGTTAAATGATTTAGATAAAGCATCTATGTCAAACAATCATGATGAACCTTTAACTGACTTTGTAAATACAGTTTCATCAAAAGATACATTAGGAGTCTCTTCCATAATGTTATGTTTGGAACATAAACCCTATATGATTTAGATGTTTAAGAGTATCCAACAAAGAAACCATCATATGTTTTTTCTAAAAATTTTCCTAAAGACTCTTTTATGTTCAAAACAGTTACATGACATCCAAAGACTTTAAGATATCCTATGTATGGTTTTCTTTTAAATAAGAGCTCATAAGGAGTTTTGTTATGTTCTTTGACAATTAATGTTCTGTTCTAAACATTGCATGCAGTATTCATCGCCTCAGCCCAAAAAGTGATGGGCAATTGTGAATCAGCTAGCATTGTTCTGGCTGCTTCAATGAGAGTTCTATTTCTTCTTTCAGCAACCCCATTTTGTTGTAGAGTTCTTGGTGCACTAAATTACCTTGAAATACCTTTGTTCCTGCAAAAGGAATCCAGTTCAAAATTGATAAATTCAGTACCATTGTCACTCCTAAAAATTTTAACTTTTGTATCAAGTTGATTCTCAATCTTGATCACAAAGTCCATTAATGTTTCTGATGTTTCACTCTTTTGTTTTAAGAAAAAGACCCATGTGAATCTTGTGAAATCATCAACTATCACCAAACAATATTGCCTTTTTTCAATGTTAATCATATTGGTAGGACCAAACAGATCCATGTGAGGCAATTTGAGTGGTGTAGTATTAGTATTGATAATTTTGGATTTATATGACACTCTATGTTGTTTTCCTTTGTAACAAGAAGAACAATGAGTTGAGCAATGAAACTCTTTGTTTGGTAATCCAATGACAAGGTCATTTTTCACCAATGTATTCATGTTCTTCATGTTAGAATGGACAAGCCTTCTATGCCATAATTGAGACAAATCTTCTGATCATTAGATATAAGCATGTTTTATGTTTTGTGAGAGAAGTGTTGTTCATATTCAAAACATAAGTGTTTCCTTTTCTTGATACTTTGAGGAGGGTCCATTCTTCTGGAACAATAAATCTTGGCTTAAGAATGTAACAGTTAGTATTATCAAACAATGCTATATAATTTTGATTACAAATTGAGACACACTAAGTAGATTATACTGCAATTTTCACAGTAATTTACTTTCTCAAACTTAAGTACACCATTTGTTATCATCCCTTCACCAACAATTTTACCTCCCATTTTATCCCCACCAAATGCCATATAAGAAGCATTTTTATGTTTGAAATTATGGAAAAGTGAATAGTTTTCTGTCATATGCCTGGAACAACCACTGTCAACATACCACTTGTTGTCAGCTCTCCAATATTCTTCTTGCATTCAGAAATAAATCAGTTAGAAGTGACAACCCAAGTCTGAATGATCTTGGGTTTGTCAACAGTGTCTGAAATTTTTACTCCTTCGTGACTTAATCCTGAAGTTTCAGTATTAATTTCATATTTAGTTGATTTATTTTGATTTGATGATGGTGAGGATGATTCTATTGAAGCTGATGCAGAAGCTTTGGAGTCTTCTTTCTTAATTGATTCTTCTTTCACCTTATCTTTCTTTGATTGATATTTTGATTTAAAAGATGAACCTACACTTTGAAGGTTTCATCATCTTTTTCTTTTGATTGAGGCATATGTGATCCCTTTTCAAAATGATAAAGAAATTATCACTGATGATTGACTTCTTCTCAGCCAGTCCACCTTTTTTAGAGGTGTTTTGGATTGACTTGATGTTGTTTTCTTCACAGATTTAGCACCTTCAGAAGATCTTTGCTTTGGTTTTGACTTTTGCTTTTGGTTTACCTTCTTTTGCTTTGAATCATCTTGACTTTTAGCAGATTGAGAGTCTAATTTTGTCAAATCAATTTTTGACTTCTTTGTGCTTTTGCTTTTGTTCTTTTTGTTAAAATAGCATTCCTAAGTTGAATGATTATTTTTGTTGCAAATAGCACAGAATTTGTTGAAGTAACACTCTGAAGTCATATGATTGTTCATATTGCATATGGAACAGTAACTGTTGAAGTAGCAGTCTTCTGTATTGTGATTTGTCATATCACACCACTTGCAATACATTTCTTCAGATTCCTCTTCATGCTCATCTTTCTTCTTTTTCTTGTTCAGTTTGGGAGCTTTTGTTTCCTCCTTTGAAGAGCTTGATTTGTTCTTGCGGTTCCTTGAAATATCAGCAATTGACTCTTTCTTGTTCTTTGATGACTTTTGTTGCTTCAGATTCAACATCTTTTGTTTGTTAACAACTACTATTTTTGGTACCTCATCCGTAGATTCGGCTTTCTTCTTTCGCAGAAGTTCTACGGATTCAGCAGACTTTGCTTTCCGCAGATCTTCTACTGAAGAATTTTTCTTTTGTTTAGTTGATACTTGTTTCTTCTTACCTTTATCTGCATGGGATAAAAGTACTTCTTCAGTTGATCTGCAGCTATCAACTTCTTTTTGAAGATTTAGTTCTTGAAGTCCTTCATTGAGTTCAGCAATCCTCTTGCAGATTGTCTTCAGCGTGTTTCTCTGCTTTGGAGGATATTGCAGCTTTGATTCTTCAAGCACTCTTGGAATACCAGTTTTAATGTGAACATTCTTACCAATGGTCATTTGATCAACATCAGGTTCATCGGAATCATCCAAGTCATCACAATTATCATAATCAAATTCTGAATCATTTTGATATAAAGATTCTAATTCAGAGGATTCAGTTTCACTCACCTCAGCTTCATTGTTAATGTTGATTCGAGTTGATTTTGTTTCAAACTTGGTGCTAGGCATAAAATGATTTGACAGGGTGTTGGTCATTGTTGTAGGTAAAGATGTGTAATTATCATTCACAGGTGGTGCAACAGTATTATAACCTAACCCAGACCTTTTCTTTGATTCAATATGAGAATTTAGTAATTTCTCATATTGCTAAGATGATAATTGAAACTTCTGAAGTTTCACTTCAGTTGAAGCATGATCAGCCATGGATTTTGTTAAGGAAGTGGTCAGATGCTCAACTTGGGCTTTTAGGCTATAGTTTTTGGAAACAAATTTTTCTAAATCCTTTTGCAAAGAGTTAATTTTGATTTGATACAATTTATGTTCTCTAACATGTGATTCATTCAAAATCATAGTTTCTTTTACTTTGTCAGCCAAATGTTGAGCATGGACTCTGTAACGTTCAACTTCCTCAACACATGTTGATGAACACAACCTTTCTTTTACCTCTCTGGGCATTGGAGGAACTTTGTGTTCCATATGAGCCATCAATGCCTGATTCTCTTCCAAGACTTCTTTTTCATACATACTCTAGTCACACGTTCCATCTTGAAGTACGATCAGCCCTGACTCTTTTGAATTGCTTGGTCCAGCTGATTCATTGGTGGCTGGTGGGGATGTATTGATCAGTTGTGATTGTCTGTGAAAAGATCTGTGAGAGTTTGATTGTTGATGAGGTTCAGTCTGATGTTGTTATGTTGCTGATGTTGTCTCATCTCTGTATATGACTATTGATTGCATTCTCTAGAGAAATATCCATAGAGATTGCACTTGAAGCATCTTAAATTTGATTTGTCAACACCAATCTTTGATGTTTTACTGCCTGCTGCCAAGTTCTTGTTTCTCCTGAGATATTGCTTTGCTCTATAAGAAATCATTGCCATCTGCCATTGTAGGTCCATTTCTTCCACTACATCAGGATGTAGTTCTTTTAAGTCTTATTGGCAGATATTTGCTGAAGTTAGAGAGCTTCCCATATATGCTTGAAAACTAGAATTAAAAGCTGCAAAGGCTGTTTTTTGTTCTTCAGAATCCAATATCACAGTGATTGGTTCTGACTGATTGTTTGAATGTGAATACTTAGTTGTTGCTGCAGTTGTAGTTCTTCCTTTATCCTTTTGATTTTTATCTTGAGATGATTTCTTTGAGGGTTTAGAAGCATAAAGGCTAACTTCTTCCTCATTATCACTCCAAGCATAAGAGTTATCACTTTCATTGTTTGAAATAAATGCACTTCCAACATTATTTGTTTCTTTGAAGTGATAGGGTGAGACATGAGTTCTCACACTCTTGTTTCTTGATTTTTCATCAATTTCAAGAGCTTCCACTTTTGCAACCAGAGTATCTAGACCAGTTGACTTTAGATCTATTGTATTCTTGAACATGGATACTGTTTACTTCCAACTTTCTGGCAAAATGTGGAGCATTTTCTTGTTTAATTCCTCATTGGTATATTTCAACTCCAAAATATTCATCTCAGTTACCAACTTCATGAATCTATGAAGTTGTTGAGGAATTGATTCACCCTCAATATGATGAAATGTTTCATATTGTGACCTAAGGGTGTCTTTCCTTATGCTTCTGATCTCATCACTCCCTTCGCAGAGAGTATGAAGTATCTTACACAAGGAGTTTGCTGTTTTGTAGTTCTCACACCTGATCAATATCTCTTCAGGTAAAGCCAAACTAAGCAAACCGTATGCTTTGATATCAAGTTTGATCTTTTTGACATCATCAGGTGATAGATCTTTGGTACTGATTGGTTGATTTTTGTCGTTATAATCCGGCCCAAGGGTGGGTGGAATATAAGGACCTTCAGTGATGGAGACCCATAAGTCAGAATCAGTATAGTTTACATGATTCCTAAACTTGATTTTCCATGACTTGAAGTCTGCTTTTGTTTCCAACTTCGGTGGTTGGTAAGATGATCCACTGAAGTTGCTCATGATGTAAATTGATGAGAATGATCAACTAGATCTGCTATTCAATTGATTTGAATATAGATACAAGTTAATATAATTGAATGCAGTTGAACGGAAAAACAAGTTTCACACAAAATTCTTTTAAAAACAGTAGATCTAATATAGCAAAAACTGATAAAACTACAGGATTCAAAGCAATTAAATACAATTAATACTGATAGATCAGTTGATCTAAATCAATAAGCACTTGGCTCTAATAACACCTGTGAATCCAAGGATCGTAATCAGGAATTATCAGTGTCGGTTGATGGCAAGTCAACGTTTGCGGAATCAACGTTAATTTGGTTTAATTGTTTGTAATAACTTTAATTATCAATAAATATTCAAGAACACACTAACAGAAACAAAATTAATGAATAATATGTATTTCATTAAAATATGTTAATGATTACAAAATAATGAATGAATGATATCAAAGTTTGTTATGATGTGACGGCTGCTAGGGTTTAATTAAGAGACGGTGATTGTCGTATTGCTATTGCTGTTGTTGTTCAATCAATCGTCTAACTCAATCTCCTTGAATCGAAACCTAGGACCCATATATATAGACAATGATGTTTTTGTTATAGGAAACACCGATCTCTTGAGATTTGATTTGTGTCAGTTAAGGAATCATCGGATTTCTTGGGATTTGCATAACTGCCTTGTTGACTTGTTGACTTGTAACACTTGCATTATACAAGTGTTTGGACTCCGCAGGAATAGTGTCTTCCGTAGGAATTTGTTCTTCCGTAGAAGTCTTGTTCTTCCGTAGAAGTCTTGTTCTTCCGTAAACGTTTTGTTCTTCCGTAGGAATCTTGTTCTTCCGTAAAAAACGTGTACTTCCGAAGCAAACTTGTTCTTCAGTTCTGGTTGTTCATCCGCAGAAGATCTTTGG
Source organism: Flaveria trinervia (assembly GCA_025506515.1). Classification (NCBI taxonomy): domain Eukaryota; kingdom Viridiplantae; phylum Streptophyta; class Magnoliopsida; order Asterales; family Asteraceae; genus Flaveria; species Flaveria trinervia. The sequence continues at coordinate 85,618,594 of CM046447.1, forward strand.
ATGTAATGTTACTTGTAAGAGACATCTCTACGGAAGAAAAAAATGTTCATCCGTAGATGTTTCTTACACTTGGTCAATTTCAAAAATTGACCAAGAATAATGTTTGTACCTGCAATTATTCACAACACACATATATGAGTTAGCATATATAATTAATGCATGCATAATAAATGACAATTACAAATATTTATTACAAGAATTGATTAAAGTTCTAAGCCTATACAAATTGATCTAGACCTATAAGTCCTAGATCTAACAAGTCTCATGAGGGTTTCTATTGAACATACCCACAAAGTTCTCTGAGTTGCCTCCCGGAAAGCGCTAAGTTTTAGGTCTTCAGTCAGACCATACCTAAGATTTTTTCATGGGGGATGAGGTGATTAAAACATCCCAAGTCATGCTCTGAACGACCCATAACATCTTCCATCACATCTACGTCAACCATGGTGTCACAATCTAACTTACATTGATCTCATTTAAGTTGAGCTACATCCTTAGCGAGTTGGCTAACCTGTTTAACCAAAGCCTCAAATGATTTGTCTCTTACCTCGTCTCCTTTTCATTTCCACCATCATGTTCATGATTTCATCAAGTTTAGAGATTATTGAAACTTGAGGCTTTTCATATGTAAGCTGAGGGTGTTCAAGATAGCAGTCATCATATTCCTCTTGGTAGCTTAAGAATTATGGCATCTCAGTTTCATAATGGTGCAAATCCCATTCTTGAGTATATTTGTAATTGATGTCAACATGATAATATTCTTGATACTTTGGTGACGGGGGGGGGGGGGGGTTCAAAGTATGGATAATTGAGGGTGTCTCTTCATCATCATAATTTGCTCTTACATATCCTTTTTGCCGCCTATATTCAGAACATCCTCTCTCTATATTTCTATATTTGCTCTCGAACAATGGACAATCTTTAACCCAGTGACAATCGCTCCCATAACATATACATGGATCGTAATCATCATCATAATTCCAATCCCGATCCATGATTCTACTAAACTAGTAAGAAAATTACCCTCAAAGAACAACTAGAATACCAAGGGTAAAGAAGAACAAATAAAACAAACTATGAAAAGTAGTTTTTTTATTTTTGACTTTTTTTTATTTTGATTTTTTTATAGTTTTTTGAAACTTAAACAAATACTAAAAAATAATCAAATCAAATAACACAAAGCGCACTAGCTCCCCGGCAACATCACCATTTTGATGACCTGTCGTTGGGGTAATGCAAAAACCTAATTAACCTAGGTAGCTAGGGTAGGTCAGGTATCGTATCTAGGGGGAGCATGTGGTTAGTGTTACATGGTTCGCTTGATTATTTATCTAAATTACTAATTAAACTAAACTATTGTCACTTTGATTGTAAATGGATATGGATGAAATTAACTTAAAACGATCACTTTATGAAGGAAAACAAAAACTTGGACTTGGTTTAGAACTATTGAGATGAAAAGGATCATAACTGGGTTTCAGTAATATAACTGAATGCACGGCTTATTTATCTAAATTACTAATATAATCTTGAAGTCACATAGACATAACTTGTTTATCACATACATTGAAAGGTAATTACCAACTTGATAACTGATTATGTAAATTAACTAGTAAACTAACTAATGCCATAATCTAGAAACTTTATTTGCAATCACCAACTATCGATAATAACCTAATTACTACTCAATGGTTAACAATGCAAGACTAATAACTTGATAAGCAATAATCAAATCCACTAACAAGAATCTTTAATCAACGTATGATTCAAAACACATAAACGGAGAAAAGTTGTTACACAATCAAAGTTTATGTCTTGACTAGGTAAAAGCACAAGCATGCATGATCAAATCATAAACCATCCACCCGGAGGTGATCACGAATGTTTAGCCTTGCATCTTCATCATAATCTCTTCAATCTTCACTTTGCTCATATAAATCCTTGATCATTGATGATTAGAGAGAGTTTCAATGGCTCCAAATAGTCCCAAGATTCTTTCTTGGGGTTGGAGGCCTAGGTCCTTTCGAAACCCTAATGTTAGGGATTAAATAGGTTTTTAAATTTGAAACAATTCTTAAAATATCGCGTTAGACCGTAACTTACAGCCTATAGGCCGTAGCTTCAAACCAGACGACATAACCTCCTGTCTTACGGGGTTCACAGACAGACTCACCACAGGGCCGTAAGTTACGGCCTCAGGCCGTAGCTTATGGCCTCCCAGCACTTTGCACAGTTTTCTTCATTTTCAGCACTTTGCAAGCCATAGTCTTGTTATCCTTTGTTTTCTTCTCAAATAATGTTCGTTAAGCTTCATTTAACCTACATTTCAAACACGTAACAAAGTAATACCATTCGATACATAAAGTATATTAATAACGTAATATTAACTATGATACGTGCATGCATATCAACCACTTATCACACACTTTATTAAGAAACACATGAAATCATAAATTATGAAATTGAACAAACTTAAGCGTAGCAAAACACCATAATCAATCTTATTGAATTTAAACGTTCCCAAGCGTTCACTAAAGAACACGAAATGAAATTGAAGTCTCCTCGTATCTTTGAACTCTCCTCCCCCACCACCACTACCACACCAATTCCATCATAACACCAACAACTAGAACCATAACTAAAAACCTAATCCACAATCACCACTAGAAACCTAATTTGTTGCACCCCCTCCTACAACCACCTCCACCGCCACGTTAAAGAAAAACACTACAAAGACCACCACTAGTACATCCAACCATAGTCGCATCTACATAATCGTATCACCATCATCATCATCATAGGGTTTCACGGGATGTAAAGAAATGTTGTATGGTGGTGGGAGAATGGTGTAGAAATTAGGGTATAGATGTACATGTGCTATTAGGATTTTGCGTTTTGGTCGGTTATTAGTGGCGTTACGATGGTGATGGCGTGCAATAGTGGTGGACGAATTAGGGTGGAGGTGTGTGTGGAGGGATGGAGAGTTTCTATTTTAGTGGTGGCTACTGTTGTGGTGGTCTATTGTTGGTGTTGTGGTGATTGATGGTCAATGTTGTAGTGGTTAATGGTCGGTGCTACGGTGGTGATAGTGGAGCAGTGGTGGTGGAGAAGGTGACAGTGTTGTTGTTGATGGTCAGTATTGTAGAGAAGAATGGGTCTTTGATGTATTTAATATCTTTATTTTAATATTTAGTTTTTAATATTGAATGAGGGGTATTTTAGTCATTTAATAATCACTTAACTAAACAATGTTAACACTATTAGTCAAAATGACTAAAATAGAAACGATTTTCAAAACTGAGACCAATAATAAAGATAAAATAAATGTTGCTACTCAAATGAAGATAATTTGAAAAATTCAAGGATGAAAACCGAGATTAACTATATTTCTGTTGTAATCAAATCATTGTTTCCTTATTCTAAACTTTTTTTTTATTTCAATTCTTTTTCTTTTCTTGTTATAAGTGTATGATTGTTTATATGTAAAAATGTTATTTTTTTAAATATATTTGAGAGATATGTGATGATTTATTTGAAATACATATTTAAAAAAATATTTACTCGGCCTGTATAGTATACTGGTTTCTAACCTAATTATACATAATGAGTTAATTATATAGAGGGTTTAAAAGATTTATGTTTTTTTAACAATATATAGAGGGTATATATGCTTTAAAAGTTTGCAAGCTAAACAAAAGAAAGTAAGAGATTTATGTATTAACTTTTAATTTTAATATAATTTAAGTACCAAAACTAAATTTTCATTCTAATTTAACAGAAAAGTAATAAATGTAGCAGTTTTGACAATTAGTGTACAAAATTTTCATATTAATTTAAGAGAAATGTTAACGAAAGCTACATTTAGTGTCCAAATCCTTTATAAAACTAAAAATTAGTATCCAAATATATGTTTTTATATTATATAGTGTAATTGTTACCAAATTTATATTATACTAATTTGCAACTATGTTATGTATAATATTATGTAACTTATGCTTAGGGTGTTTTTAAAAAAAATGATTTTTTTACTTCTAACCCAAAACTTTTAATCTTTTGTAATGTAAGCTCACAAAATTTATAATTATACTTCTAACTCAAAACTTTTCGTCTTTTACAGTTAAACACTACAACTTTTTTATCATATACTTTATTCCTTTATCCTTTTATATTTCGTATATTTTCATTTTATGTTTCGTTTCAAGTTTTGAAAGTTAACATGACGCAAATGCATGTGTGGTTTAACATTTTTACATTTCGGTTTACGTTTCATCGAAATTTTGTGAGTTAAAACGACGTTGCATGCGTGTGTGGTTTAACGTTTTTACATCTATTTTCTCGGTTTGACATGTACATCACAATGCGCGGGGGCCTATATCGACTTAATTATACTTTTATATATTTTATGGTTCAGTTTAATTTCTTTGTATTAACGCATCGCAACTTTAATTTATGGTCACTGACAGTAGTGTGACATTGATGATGTTTGGTATTGTTTTACGTCCCCGATATAACACGAGAGATCTTAATTTTAGTAATATACAAAATCAAAACACTAAACTTTAGTCCCTGTAATATACAAAATCGAAGTTGCAATGTTTAGTCTCTGAAAACAAAGAATAATCGATTTCAATTTCAATTTCAATTTCACGTTTCACAGGGAAAAATATATACAGATGTAAATGGAGGTAATAATTATCATCAGTTCAAGGTCAATACATCGGAACCACCACATGCGGCAGTTCAGGAGCCACCGGAGCCTCTTCTCCGGCGACCTTCTGCCGCCGCGGCGGCTCACAAGGACACGGCAATGCTATAAACTTCGCAACCCGATCTCCGGGCATTATCACCGGCAAACTCCCGTTCTCCGTCCTACTCTTCTCCTGTTAAGAAACGCATCGATACATCAATTCCGAAGAGAAATCATCATGAAATCGAATGAAATGATGGAATGAGTGAAATTACCGTGAAGGTTGGATGGATTTGGAAGGTGAGTCGGCGGAATCGGGATCGGAGGCTCCGCGGAGATGGCGGAGCTTGTCCCAATGGTAGCAGCAGGAGAAGAAGCCGCTGAGGCTGAAGATGATGATGAGAAGTAAGGCGGTGCCGAGGGGGAACCCTAGGGTGGGGCGAGAGGTGGTGGCGGAGTGGTGCGGTGGTGGTTGGTAGTGCGGTGGAGGTGGAGACTCCACCAGGCGGAGTACAACTTCCATAGCTAATTGTACAAGTTAACAGCAACAACAAACGAAGAAATGGTGGTGGTGGTGGTGGTGGTGGTGGTGGTGGTGGTGAGGGGTGTCGGATTGCAGAGGTAGTGGGGGGTGATTTATAAAGGGTGTTCGGGGTTAGTGGGTGCATGCGTGTAAAGGGGCCCTGGGTTTGTCCCGTAAGGGCAACGGTACGGAGGCAGATTAATATTTTCTTTAGTTAGTGACATGGAATTTGAATTTTATTCTCTAAAAAAAACTAATGTTTTTGCGGTTAGAAGTCCACCATTTGATATTTGTTATAATAACTAGTATTTAACTTCACGTGTTGAGGTGAGACCATAAAACCGTGTTAAATAATATCAATAACATATCGTTTTTAGTGATCACCAACACCAGTAAAACTCGTAAAATAAAAAAATAAAACCGAATGAAAATAGACATAAAAACTGTAACCCATGCATGTTTATTGCGACTTGTTAATTTATATAAATTAGAATAAAGTATATTATACAATGCAATTTTCAAACAAAAAAATAGATGTAATAACATTAAACAAGATATGCATGTGGCGTATGTTAGCTTAATATTTTAGACCGAGACGTAAAACAAAAAAAAATGTAAAAGATGAAAAATATTTGAGATTAAATTTGAAAATGAAAAATGTATTAGAATTAATATAAAAGACAAAAACTATAAGAGTAAAAAGTAACAAAACAACAAAATGAGGTACAATTAATAAAACATAAGGTACAAACCTAAATTCATAAATAATTTGATAATTAGTATTATATAAATATGGGATGTGAGTATCTCTAATGTTGTCACTACTAGAAGGTGTAGATTCAAAGACCGACGGATCTGTCTCAAAAGATTGATTTATGACAAATTATGGAATTTCCTATGTCCCTCTATGGTGAATTACCTAATGGTATGTTTTGGATTTGTTTAATCTATCATTACAACAGATTTTCTATGGAACTCTTCATGTAGATAATTTGTTGCTAGAGAATATTTAAAAATGAAAGTGTAATTGATAATTCGTCATGTTTTTGATGAAATAGCTAGATCATGTAATGTTTCGGCTTTGAGTTCCAACTTGAAATCATTCATAGTAATGAACTTTCCGGGTTGAATAACATCAAGTTTTTATAAGCATATGAGTTCCAACGGGAAGCTAAGTACTAAATGTTAACATGTATGTTCCTAAACAATCGTTGGTATGTACTAACAAAGAAAGGTAATTTGGAGCTTAAAGTGACTATATTCACTAGGTGGTACCATAATCCCCTAAACACAAAAGTTCTTGTAGGCAAATCATCAAACATATGGTGAGCAAAGACTTACAAGGGGCAAATCAACTAATAAAGTACACCAAGAAGAGGTTTTCCATTCCTATCAATGGCAACTACCAATCAAATTGCATAATTAGTTACCTTAGTTTTGTCAAGCACCTACCATCAGGTTCAACTTCCATGGTTTTCTTCATGTATAAGCAACAATAACCCAAGGTTCGTCTCATCACATCACATCAAACAAAACAAACTTGAGAGGCAAGGCGTTCAACTCGGATAAAATCTAAATCATTTACATTTGATCACATCAAATAAGGTCGGACCACAAGAAATCATCAGTTTAAACATTGTTGGGGACAAGATTGAGGGCCATGGCTTTCTGTTCAACATCAAGTTCATGATGTTTTAATTACGTCATGTCAATTCAAGTTCTAGAGTCGACAAACACATAATATTTGGATGGCCAGTCACAGTTTATTATAAACAAACAAAAGTATAACTCGAAACCTCAATTACAATAAACTCTCATACAAGCCCTGAGCTTAATTGACTACGTATTTATAGTAGAAACCAATTTGTTCAGCAAGATTAAAATTTAAAAATATTAGATAAACCTTTTAGACTTTAACCGACATGTTTAAACCCTTGGCCCAGCCCACCTTGTGCACCGTAAAACAGAAAATACACAAACACAAGCTATATATATATATATATATATATATATATATATATATATATATATATATATATATATATATTAAATAATTGTAACTTTATCATTTTCTAAATGTCAATCAATTTAATAGACTCTTAATATTATACCACTATCTACCGTAGGACTTAAACCTCAAACCCGACAAATAACTTTACCCGTAAGACTAAATTCCTAGTTTACCAATGTGAATCACAGGATTGGTGAAAACTAACCCATGGACAATAGCCCTATCGCTATCAATTGTTGAGCGCTGAGAATCTTCTTACACTTCTTTAACTCAAAAAATAAAATTTCCAATTATATGTAGTGTGAGGTGAAAACTAGCACAAGGACAATAGGCCTTTCGTATCACCCAAACCGTAAACTAAATCCTATGATCATTAGCTTAACTGTTTAAGATAAGCTACCTATAACATGTGAATATGAATATATCATAAGTTCAAGTCTCACTATAATCAAAATGTCCAGGGTTGAACTAGTGGGTTTTTCTATATGTGATTCTTTTTTAAAAATGTTGAAGATGCAATCCCGACTGAAAAAGAATGAATATGTATATTCAAATAAGATAACGCATGTCTTCTGAAACAAGACTATACATCTGTCATTCAAAAAAAAATTATACCCATATTAATCCGAGTAGTTAACGTGATAAAACAGAATACATCTTAAACCGGCCTATATAAAAACATAATTTAAAATTGATAATAAGACTATGATATGGGTCCAACGTAGTTGGCATGAAACATGATAAAAGTAGGTCGAAATTGGAGCAACACATAAGAGTGACTACTCAATAGATATACTTGAAAGGTGGCTGCCCGGTGGAGTTGTTGGCTATGGCAAGTGGTGGAGAACGAAAGCCATTGGAATTGCTGATTCTGCCAAGTGGGACAAACCTACTTATCACTCTTTTTTATCTTCTAATCCAATATTCATAAAACCAAATGATTAAAAACAACGCTAATTTTTAAATAGCATCAATGTGTTTTAGACGAATTGGTTGAAAAAGGTTTCAAACTAAAACATGTGACCTCGTGGGAAATCTCCGTCGGGTAACAAAAACAAAGTTGATATCTGCTTGTGAAGATGTTAAGTGATATTAGTTGGTATGAAAGGTTGGATGTTACATTAAATGCGTTAAATTAAAAGGGGTATGCTAAGACGTTTATTTTCTCTTTGTGGCACATAAAATAGTGGCATCACTGTTTGAACTTGACTGCCGAACATTCGATCCCCTTTCTGGTAACAACCAAACTTGGGTTAACTTGTTTCCACTTTGTTTCACATGTGATGTGATTGGTATGATCAGAGTCCAAGAACCACTCATGATCACTCTTGAGTTGTTCATCTCCCATGCGAAGTATCATGCTTCACTGTTTCTTCACAAACCCTTGGTTGCTTTAAATTTGAACCTCACAAAACAGTCTTTCAAATCAATCTTTGAGAACCTGAAAAATAATATCTGTAAGCAATAAAGAAATTAAGTTAGGTAGATTGCAAAAGAAACATACAAAGTTAATGCCCAATATATATACCCCAACATACAAACACCACGTTAAGAAGCCGCTTTTAAATTTAGAAAAATGTAAGATTCCCATAGATATATGTTTGAAAACACACACACAAATAGTTGTTGGTTCCGGTACGTAATTATTTTAACCTAGGAAATGATGATAATATGTCACGTGTACGTTGCTGACTCTGTGGGCTAGGGGAATTGCCGCATGGCATTAATCGTTTAACGTAAAATACACAACACAACATACACATATTATATTTAGAACCATGTTGATATACCATATACTTGTGTTTTCATTTATGATAAAACTTGTTATCTGTAACTTAAAACAACAAAATTTTCACAAAGATCATTTTATCTTTCTGAAAGTTATTATTTTCTCAATAGAGATATAGAGATCTATATAGTAATATTATACTCATATTAGAAAAGATAACGATGCTATATTTTAAACATTTCATAATAAAATATATAAAAGTTCTTTGATTTGAAAAAATTAATGAAGCTGGTATTTATTAATAATAATAATAAAAGTCTAGCACAATAAAAAAAAATTCTATTTATCCTCCCGACTATTAATAGTTTTCAAAATCTTAATCAACGTTGATCCTATATACACATCCCTCTAATTTACACATCGAGTAGCATTATATCCTATAATATCTTAAGCTTTTGCAAGAGTGCATTAATAATAGTGATCCTTATCTAATAAGACGAAAACACACCCGGGGATGTATTATGAAAAAGTAGCCTATGAATTGTATCATGATTTCTAAACAAATATAAACTGACATGGCTCAATTACTTTATAAATACTGAAAATATGAAAATTATAATTTCTTTTTGTACTTATAATTAAGGGGGCCAACTTTATAAAACATCAGGAGAATTACATATATCCCTCTATAGAATTCATTAATTACATATATACCCAACTTAAATTTTTAATTATATATATCCTCTTATAAAGTTAGTTAATTACATATTTACCCAAATTAAAAGTTTAATTACATATATTCTCTTTTAAAACTTAGTTAATTACATATATACTCAAATTAAAAGTTTAATTACATAATATGTTTTATTAAACATAATATTACATATTTACCCATTTTATTACTTTTATTAAAAATAACTTATATAATTAATAGTTTACTTTTATTTTTATTAAGCTATAAATTTATGATTTTTCTTCTTTACTTGCTTTTCTAGTTCTGATTATTTGTTAATATTTCTATACTAACGTTTTTTTATCTTCTTTTTATCATTTTACTTTTTTATGCTAAATTTTTCCAGAATCTGTACCGGACATTTTCAATCTCATTATGCAAATAAAATTAGGTGTTCGGATTATGTTGCATAACGAGACTGCAAGTGTATTGTACAAGACCCAGGAAAAATTAGCATCAAAATATAAAAAATAAAAAGAAAATAAAAACGTTAGTATAGAGATATTAGTAAGTAATCAAAACTCAAAAAACTAGTAAAAAGGAAAAACATAATTATATAGTTATTAAAAATTAAGAGTTAATACTAATAATATAAGTTATTTTTAATAAAAATAACCAAATGGTTAAATATAATATTAATGTTTAATAAAGAGGATATATGTAATTAAGCTTTTAGTTTAGATATATATGTAATTAACTAAGTTTTAGAAGGGATATATGTAATTAAACTTTTAATATGAGTATATATGTAATTAACTAAGTTTCACAAGGAGATATATGTAATTAAATTTTAAGTTGAACGTACATGTAATTGATAAAGTTTCTAAAGGAAATATGTAATTCTCCCTAAAATATTAATCAATTTCTCATTAGTTCCTATCAATTCTTTTTTTTTTCTCAATGTAACACTTAAGTTGAACTTAGTGTTCTAATCTTAAGTAATTATTTTTATTAAAAATATCTATGCTGATAAATGATTATATTAGGTGTCTCTAAACATTTATTAACTTTTTAAAAAGTTAAAATAACTAATTTATATAAATTCTCTTTCTCTCTAATATTCTAAAGTTTTCTAAAATCAATATTTTTAATTATTTAAAAACTAAATATTTTGATTAAAATACACTTTTTTGGAAAACAAAAGATTTTAAAAAGCTAACCATTTTTTTAAACAATGTGTCTTTTCATGCATATGAAATATTCTAAAGCAGATCTTTTTTAAATAAAACTTTTATATAAAATCATTTTTCTAATACTATTTAAATAAAATAACTGAAACCCAGAGTTTTTGAAGAATGAGATATTTATAAAATTATATTTTGTCAAATCTTTTAATAAATACAAAAAATTATTTATATAAAAATAAATGAAAACCATAGTTATAACTTATAACATAATGAGATTTTTCTTAGAAATAACATTTTTTAGAAAAAAATATTCTAAGAATGAAATGTTTCTTAATATTCCTAAAATGAGAGTTTTAATAAATAATTTTTGAAATGAAAGTTTTAGAAATAATAAAAATATTGTATTAACTTATTAAAGTTCTTACTTGCAAGTAATTTTAGTTATATCTTATATCACAAATATTGTTTTATATTTTCTAACTTTTCATTAATTTAAATATTTTTTATTTAACCCGTGTAATACACGAGACTATAAAATAATATCCTAATAATCTTTTACATTTTTTGACACATAACATTTTTACATTCACTATTCCATTTATTTTTCTGCCTAAGCTGCTTATTTTATTTTAAAAATTCAAATAACTAATTATTAAATCTTTCTCTTTCTCTCTCTATATTATAAGTTCAAGTCCTTCTTGATCAATAAATTTTAAAAGACGTTTTTTCATTTTTTTTAAAAACACTTCTTTCAAAAAAATTGAAAACTATATTTTTGTATAAAAAAAGAAAAGAACTTAAATTATTTTAAAAAATAAAAGTTTTATATCAAACATTTTTACAAAACAAACATAAATTTATAAAGAACGAAATATTGGTTAATAATATTTTTTTCTCAAAGCAATAATACTTAAAACGGAAGTTTTAGAAATAGTAAAATTATTTTATCAACTAATTAAAATAATTACTCACACGTAATTTCAATCATATCTTATATCAAATAACGTTTTATAATTTCTAACTCTTTATTAATAAATATTTAGTATATGTTTTATTCAATTCGTGTAATACACAAGGTATAATCCAGTAAACTATAAAAACAAAAAACAATAATATAATGAAATGAAAGATTCCAACTAAAAACAATTGATAGGAAACAGAAGCAACTGAAAACGAATTGAAAGCAAATTATATCGACATTGAAAACAACCTGAAAACTTATTGTACTGTCGGCTGAACCAATCTATCAATTTCAATTTCATTTCAAAGAGACATGTTACTTGCTTGAACGATCCATCATCAAAAAAATCCATGATTATGCTTATCAAACAAAAAAAACATACATGATGCTTCTAATTGGCCTATTGAATTTTGATGTTTTTCTTGATGTTTTCGAACGAGTTTTAATGTTTTGCTTATGTTTGGAATGGACGGAAGGTTTACATCGACAAAAATAAGAACCAAAGGTTTGACTAATTGAAGTTTTATAATTTGAATTTTTTTTTTAAATCTAATCATTTATATAATCCACATAATATCAGAATTTTTAAAAATGTGACATGATACCTCTTCAAGGCAACATGGCAATGAAACTAAGTGGTTTATAGAGACAAAGTGATTTTAATAGAACATATGAGAAAAACAAACATCCAAATAAACATACCCGGTAAATCCCACTCAAGAGCAGGGTCTGGGAGGGGTAATTGGTGGCGAGTCTTTCCTCTATCTTGGGAGATAGAGAGACCGCTTCCGAAGAGACCCCCGACTCAGTAAGGAAAATCATAACCGTAGCACTTAAAATATACGGCAAACAACACACAGGTATAGATCACAAAAAAGCTGAGAAATTGAGTACAACAAGTAAGCGTCAAAAAACACGCGAAAAGGCAGAAAGAAGAAAACAGGGGACCCGCAGCTAAGTCTACGACTACCCTTCCTACCCACAGATCCCGCTAAAAGTCCTTAATTTTAATTCTACGCCTCCACACACTCCTATCCTCGATCATGTGGTCAGAGAGGTGCAAGTCTACCATATCTCGCCTAATTACCTCGTCCCAAGTCAACCTAGGTCTACCTCTACTCCTCCTACCCTCTACGTTGATGTTCCCTACTGCTCTAACGGGTGCTACCATCGGCCTCCGCTTTACGTGCCCAAACCATCTTAATCTTCCCTCTCGGATTTTATCTGTGATACCAGCCACCTCTAGCCTCTATCAAAACACGTCGTTTCTTATTCGATCCAATCTTGTCTGGCCACATATCTGCCTCAGCATTCGCATTCCGCGACCTCGATTTGTCTCTGGTGCGATTTCTTTATGGCCCAACAGTCTGTTTCGTATAACATAGCTGGACGTACCGCCACTCTGTATAGTTTTCCCTTTAGTTTTGTCGAGAACCTCTTATCACACAGGATCCCTGATGTTGCTCTCCATTTGCACTATCCTGATTGCACACGGTGAGCTACATCGCTGTGTATCTCTCCGTCCTCTTGTACGTACGAGCCCAAGTATTTGAACCCAGATGTCTGTGGTACTGTCATACCCTGGATTTGAACCTAGAACCTGTATTTGAACATATGAGAAAGTTAGTTGCAATCTGTGTATGTAAAGTTTTCCTTTACATAAAAATAAGTAGTTATACCCACCGACGCGTGTTGCACATGTGGTGGATGAATAAAATGGATCTTGATCATGTTTTGGTTGGGCTCAGAATAGATATTCGGTTGCGGCTGCTTATCCTAAACGGTAGCCTCGGCTTAGCAATCAACACCATTTTGGTTATGTCATCACAGCCCTAGAGGTTTCCTAGACTTATAACACAAACAACGTATTCAACTGAACAACCTCGCCAACAACATGGTTATAGTTTCAGGACATGTTGGTGGACATGTTGGTCTCAAATAAGGATTTACCCGTCATTATTGACTTTGTGTTGTTCCCAACATAAGCATTACACAACTATCTGTTGTAGCGTCTGGAATAAAGTCGAAACGAGTCAATTAATGGGCTTAGACGGGGTTATTTAATAAAAATAAGAGAGAAGTGGATTACGAACCGAGTTAACCTTACGGGTTATGAGTTAGACGAGTTTAAGGTCCCGGAAACACTCGGTATATATAAACGAATCAGCTAGAGCCACTCTCATTTGTAACTCAACACCCAACTTTTAGAGAGAGCGTGTAGAGAGAGAAAGTAAAGAAGAGATGAAGATCCAAGGCTCGGTTGATCAAGAGATTGAAGATTGGTGTTTGTGGACATCCAAATAACAAAGAAATACCAAGAATCCAGGTAAGAACATCATCTAATTGTATCTTTAGATTATACCGGGATTCTAGGGTTTGGGGGTTTAAAAAGTGGTAAAGAATCATCCAAAACTCACGTTTTTGTGTAAGAAAACACGTAAAAAGCTTAGATATAGCTTCTTGGATGATAAACAAGGATTTGGATGTAAAAGGGTGAAGTTTTGGGTCAAAAATGGGTTAGTTCGTAATTTCAGCCCGGTCAAAAATGGGTTGGGTGAAACTAACAGTGAAATTGCCAGCAAAACTGGCAGGAAATTAGGTAGAAATTTACCCCTTTGACTTTTAACTTATTTGCAGGCTGTGTAGTATGACTCTTGCTTAGAAAGCTTAGTTGAAAAGCTACTCACTGTCTCCAGGCGAGTTATAGATCCCCTTATTTATAAGTTTTTTCGTGTTTTGAGGCTATTATGCATACTAAATATAGGTTTTTAAATAACAAAAATTTTAAGAGGTTTTAGCAAGAAGATTGATTTTTCTATAAGAAAATGTGTTATATAAATGTTTAAAAATAAAATTTCTTTGCGCTGACCTAGCGGCACGGCCCCAGCCAGGGGCGTTGCCCCTTGGACCCCACTAGGGGCTACTGTCCGTAGGACCACGCTGTCAAGAGCTACCGTCCCCGAACCCCCGTTGTCCTGTGGAGAGTTGGTTATGTTTTTAGGATAGGTTGTACTTCGTATGTTGTGTTTTCTTTATGTTCCTTATTACGTATTATTATGTAACTTTACGTGGTGTGGTTACTATAATAAATGCAAAGTATTAACTTAACAAAGTGAATGAAATAAGATAATGAAAAGTGGAATGTAAAGAATAGATGTAAATTCTTGCAAGCAAATAAAAAGAGGTTCACAATTCATTGAAGGTTATTAGCTCAAGTGTGTGCGTTTTAGCTAACCTATGAGGATGCACACAGGAGTCTAATCTTTCTGATTGACCAAATGTGTGGACCCTTGTCGCTTGCCCCAGTACTGGTGCCAACACTTGTGCACGACGATGGAAACCTATTTATAGACGTTGGCCTGGTACCAGCCTTGTGCATGATGCGAGGGTATAGCACATGGTATTGGTACATATGAAAGTGAAAGATAATGATGAATGATGACGAACGATAACGAATGACGTACGATGATGAATGATGATAAAAGATAATAATAAGATTATCTATGTGAACATATGATTCATGATCATGTGTAAAAGTAAAGAAAAGTTTTGAAAGAAAGTAAAGTATTTTAATTATAAACCTAGAACTCATTCAGCGTCGTTGACTTTCATATGTTTAATAATTGACAGGTGATGATTGCTGAGGATGGCACGGGCACATCTACTTAGCAAGTTTTTAGGATGACGTCCATTTTATGTTAAATGATATTTTTGTGATGTAATGCAAACAATGAGATTTTTGTAACGGTTAACAATGATTGTATTGTATTGCAAAAGTGGTCATTAATATATGAAATGGTTTATTAAGTATTCTGCTATGATGTTTTAACAAATTTAAATGTATATTTTATATTTTATGTGTAATGATTGTTCAACTATAAACGTCCCGGGAATGAGACCTTACATATATCAAATACCTCGGAGTTCACCGAAATAGGTCGTCATCATCACCATAGTGTTGTCCTCAACATCAGTGCTACACAACTATCACGTTAATAGTAGCAAGGAAACAACGCTATGGCTTACAGAGGCAAAAGTTTAAGTGAACCCAACATCAGTTTTAGATTAGGCAGAACATTCAACATGAAATATCCGATAAATAATAATAACAATAACAAAAAATATCAAAATCAATTAGTTGACTTCTTCCACATTAATGTAACAAACTCATCGAAGTTGAAGGATGTAATCCTCATCACCTACGTCGTTTAAAAACTCTATTTAATATGCGATGGAACTCATGAAACCCACCCATAATCACGGTTCTCTTGATCATGTTCAATCCTATTGACAGATATTCATATTCATTGCAATAGCCCCATCGATCACACACTAACCTCTTCATTCAACCAACGTTGCGTCACCGCCAAGCCATCGCACAAACACCGCATCGTCAATCAGCTCTTTTTGACTAGATTTCTTCATACGTCGCAAGGTAACCACCAAATTATGTATTCTTGTTGACATATAAGTTTGGATAGTTATGATTATTGATTATGGAATTTGTTGTCTTCGTTTTGATTCGGACGGTTCTTACCACCAACATTGACATGGAAAGGAAGGATTTAACTACAGTAACAACGACTCAATCGCCAAACTTTACCAACTCGATCAGTTCCATCATTCACAATCCAAGGTTACTCCACACGTTGCTAACCCCATTCGATATTCTTCCTCATGGTTTCGTTAATTTAAACATCAGTGAAAAAGAAAAAGAAACATATAATTGATTTGCAGAACTAGATTTTTTCTTGTTGCGTGACTCCACCCCAACACCATTGTTTTCGACTAACGACTATTGGCTTCGACACAAGGTACTGATACTTATTTGTTAATTCTATGTACTTACGAAGGTCATGTTCATCTGAATGAAATAAGTTATAGAACCATGAAACTATTAAGAAGAAGTGGGAGGCAGTAAGGCTAATAGTGCATGTGGGTTGAATTATTATTTAGATGCTTTGCTACAGTATGCATGACAAAAAGAATTACTAAACACATTTATAGTTTTGAATTTACCACATCACATTTTACCTGTATTATAATGTAAAGTTTCAAAATATATATGTTGTGCTTAAGTTTAAATTTCTAAATGTTTAAAGATCATAAAAATAATGAGCTTGGTGTTGATCTACGAAATGAATCAAATAATCTTATTAAAAATAATAATAATATATAATAATAATAAAATAATAATAATAATAATAATAACATAATAATACTAATAATAATATAATAATAATAATAATAATAATAATAATAAGTTTATAAAAATGAAAATAAATTTTAGATGAATGAAGCGTACTAAGTGTATATAATTTTCGTATTAGTTTTTTTAGATGACTATATTTACGAATCAAATACTCTAAGCAAACTTCATTGAATCTGATTTGGAATAATATTTATGTGTAGGCCCTCTTGTAGCATGAATACCTCTCGTTCTTGATCTTTATCTTGAATTCGTAACTTGACTTGTTGGTTATTATGTCCATAAGATTATTGTTATAAGTGCTTATCGTATAGTTTACATTGTTTGCATGTGATAGGATTTATCTGCTTTGTACTCATTGTCACATGCTTCTTAAACTATTGATTTTAGCTAGTGACCTTGATTAAGGGTTGTGAGTAACTTATTGTGTTATATTGACTTGATTGTATGGTAGTATTGACCTCTCTACCCGAGCACATCCACCTATGGGGACATAGGGCGTCATTGTGGCACAAGTGACATGCTCTATCTGTGGCAGAGCGATAGATCACAACGTCTCTACATTATAATTACGTGCTAAGTTGTTGCACTTATTGATTAGTGTTAAAAGAGGCGTATGGATCGATCCTAGGATATCATTGTTACCGTTATTGGTGAGATGGTAGGTGTGTGTGCCCACATTCCTATCTCACATATTGGTGCATTAGAACTGCAGCTAATGTACATATTGTTAATTGTTTATTGTCCTCGGCTCATATGGGTATTCCTTTTTAGATGATCATTATTATTTGATTTTCACTTGATCATCTTATTGTCATCGTTATTGATCAGTGTATTACTATTGTTTACTTTTGTTACTGAGCATTCTTTGACTTAGCCATGTTTTCTTTTTGTGGTTTCCTCTCATGTTTATAGCAGGTACCCAGGGGCTCAAGGGAACGAGTGAAAAGTGTGAACCCAAGAAGCTAGGATGAGAACTTTTGAATTAATAAGACTTATTAGTATTTTAATCTTAAGACTTTATTTGATTTGTTTGAACCTTTGTAAGGATTTAAATGTTTCTTAGTACTTAATTTTATCATTCATGAAACTCTGATTACTGTTTGTGTGACACGTCAATCCTACTCGGGTTGGGGTGTTACCAACACGTCAAGATGAATACCATCAAATAGCGGAAAACCTAAAATCAAAACCAATTGCGATAGTGTATTCCCCACCCTCAATGTTCATTCTCAGATCTCAGTAGCAACACACAAACATATACGTGTACACATGCATATAGGTATACATCAAACCATCAAATCACCTGTTTCAAATAACAATTTCCTAATTTCTTCATATTTCACATTACCCATTTCCTAATTTCATAAACCCTTCATCTTTGACATCTCACGATTCAAATCAAGATTACCCAATAGGTCAATCAATCTTTGTATATTCTTATGGGTTGTAATCATGGATGAACATATACGGAGAAACATAAATGAAGTCTCAGATGGGTTAAGATGCTCAGCATCATTGGCAGAATAAACCATCAAACATTTTCATTTGTTAAAAAAACCCACCAAAATACCCTGCAATAAATATAAGGGCTTACCTCAACAAGGGAGCAATATAAATCCCCGATGTGCATAGTAACCAGTGATTCTAATTCCGGGCAGGGACATCCGCCCGAACAAAAACCATCACCGACGACAAAGGCAAGGAAAACCTCAATAGGTGACGATATGAAAACCCTAGATGGGAATCGACAAGAGTTAACGGCGAAATGGCAAGTATGGTCGTGGGTACCACCATTGACGTCCCCCTTTTACGGGTAAAAGAATGCCACGTGCTCCACCCCATCGATCCCACCGTCACAAACAACACATGAATCGGACCCACCACCATTACCACCGTTGTCGTTACCACCATCAACATCGAACAAAAGACGGAGCGAGCCACAACTAGTGTTATTACATACTAAGTTGGTTTATAATGCCAATTTAACATATTTTTTTAACGGAAATCATTGTTTACTATATACATGGAAAAGGAATGGAAAGTTAACTTAAAAGTTGAAGAAAAACATTGTAAAATTAATGAGAAAAGACAGTACAATCACCTCAATGAAATTTTCGAAATTATAATGGAGAGCACATTATTAAATAGCATGAACAAGTGGGAAAATTTCTTCACGTATAATCAATCATTCAATAAAGGATTAAGGCATTGGATGACATTGATGTATACAAAGAAAAAGCGCAACATATTATAGATATTTAAACCTATATTAAATATATATAAGAAAATATTTGTTTACTATTTTACGTAAATATAATTTAAAATTAAATATAAAGCTAAAAGGCGATGAAAATAACAGAAAACATGTAAAAGAGTACATTACAAATATATATGTGTACACCATTGTAACTATGAACTTTCTATAATTAAAAATGTAGAAGTCGTACGAGCCTTATATTTATATCTGTTTATATAAATGTGAGTATCTTGTATATCTATAAGTTTGAAAAATCAACATAAAAAAGGGAAAACTTGTGGAAAAACACAAGTCGGTTTTGGTCAACCAAAGAGGTGCGATAAAATGCATCAGTCAAACTTCAATACTTATAAATTCTATTCGTTTGAAAAATCAAAATTTGCTTTCATCTCACATCTCTAGATCTCACTTTTATAAGTTGGATATTAATGAGTATGTTTGTTTGTTATTGATAGTAATTTGAAATTAAAGTTTCAATGTTTCATGTGAAGGTGTGAATAAGTGTTTGGTCTTAAGTATATTAGTAAGTAGTAACACTGTTTTTCTAATATATGATACAATGATACCACCTTCCCATGAAACAAATAAACCTTCACAGTAAAGTTAATGTCTTACTAAGGAATTCATATTAAGTTCACGCAATATCGAACATTCAAAATATAATTATCGTGAAGGGTTGAACTTTTAACGAATATATTTGAGTTCTAGGTATCATTTATTTACATGAGATTTTATGCATTCTTGATATAAGATGAGTTAGTATACCTTTGTTTAAAATACAATTCAAGCAAAAGATTAAGGAATGACATGAAATTTATATTCACTTTAGGTTTACTATGTTTGACCGTCAATTATTACAATCTTTTTAACAACGAGATGTTACCCTGTCTCTCTACATCCATCTTATCTAGACCATAATTAATGGCACTAACTTGTCAAAACCAGATCAAGCCTCTAACCGTAAGAGAAGCTTAACCCTGTAACTCAAAATGATATTGTTATTGGACCCAACCCTACGGTACCCTATCAATTGTTAACTAATGATAATATATTGTATGTTCAATTTCCGGTAACACTAATATTTTTTTCTTTAGTTGTGGTAATTTCTTGCCTTGAATTTTTTTCTTAAAAGACGAGTTTATCATATTTCGTTCTTTTAATAGGAGTCTAGAAATCATCAAACGACCATTCTTTCTTTCTTTTAATGTTAGATGTGGTGTCTACATATTAAAGAACACACCAGTTTCAAATTCATAAGCATCATCATTCAAGATCAAGTGAAATATTGTTCAATGACATACGCACCATTGTTCAAGTTCAAGTTGCAAGATTGCTCAATTACACAAACCATTATTCAACTTCTGAAGTACCATTATCCGATCCAAAATGCAAATAAAACTAGGTGAACAAGACGTTGTTGTTGATGTTTGTGTTTTACAAAGGCATATGATTATGTAATTTTTTATCTTCAAATCATGTAATTTGAGTCATTTACCCTTCCGGGTGATTTCTGTTCCTATTTAGTTAAAGTAATTTACAAAATTGATATTGTGTGAATCTCATCCTCATTTTCCTTTTACAAGCGAAAAAATAATATATGTATCATTCCCGATCTTTAATCAATTTGGCTCGTCTCATTCCTTAATTTCCAATTTAGTTCCTAATTCTATTGAACATTTCTATGTTTATTAAACCCTAGTTAATTGCCATTTATGATAATAATATAAATGAAAAAGAAACTATATATAAAACTAGAGGATTAAAACCCATTGTTTTTTTTCCTACTCTTGGAGCCTGGAGGGGCTGTCTTTTATGGTTAAAAGCCCAATGTTGGTCGCATGTAAATGTATAGCAAGTTTGACTTCTTTATAGCCCACACGGCCCAGCCCATAAAAGTTTTCCAAAAATAAAAGCCCACAATACCCTAATGGGCTAGGACTTGTGAAGTCAAAATAATATTTTTCTTTTTATCAGTAGTTATTATTTACTGGTTTATAAACTCCCCCTCCCCAGAGGAGAGCATAAGCCCCAGGATGAGTATGCCCTGGATTACCGGATTCATTCTCGTTGGGGGCGTGAATGCGAGATGCCAGCGGAAAAGAAAAGGATAGAAGCTGGAGACTGGCCTATATTGCTACTAATGTGATCCCCATTACTTCAAATCTGTTCTTATAACGCTTATTAGCGTTTTCTTCAAAAGGTTGATTACCTACATGACCCTTGGCAAGATTAATCTTTATTTTCACGTTGGTCCTAAAAAAAGGAGTTACCAGATTTCAGACAATTCTGAGGCCAGAAAAGATAAATCAATGCAATTGAAGCAAGTAATGGAAGCCCTTACAGAACAACTACTGCGAGAGCCTTTACTTCCTATCCTTATCGCCACGGGAAAGCCCCAAAACTAGCTATCTTATAGCAGACAACTAAGGCAAGCCTACTCGACTAATCTCATAAGTTAAGTAAAGGCCTGTTTGCATCGCACTTGATACTGAACTGTGTTATACATTGTGAATTCAAATATTAAACTAATAGTTATTTAATAATGTTTAAAAATTATAAAATAATTTTTTGAGATAAAATATGATTAAAATTACGTATAATTAACTATTTAAGGTAATAAAACAATTAGAACAATTTTTAAAACTTTTGTTTTTAAAAAACTTTTGTTTTCAAAAACTTGATTTTTAAAACACACTAAATTTCTATAAAAAAATATTTTGAAACAACATCATTTTTTTTAAAAGTCCTTTGTATCAGAAACTTCATATTTCATAATTTTATTGTTTTTAAAGCCTACTTTTTTGTTAAAAAAAAACTTTTTAATTAATCAAAAAATCTATTTTATAATTTAAAAATTATATAATAAAACATTAGCATTTAGTGTAGTTTCAAATAGTTACTTTTGTTATCCACATGTACAAATTTTACGTGTACAATACTAAAAAATAGATATAGCCGAGAATGATAATCAAAATGTAGCCTAGCTGATGTGGTCACTATGTGGCACCTCAAAAGTCAAAACCACCACCTTGTAAATAACGTCGGATCAAAACCGGCGCTAACCCCTCTTCCAAAGAGCATTTTAATATTTTTGTTCTATTATTATATTTATATCTAACAAATAACTATATGATACTATAAAATTAGAAATGCTCTATAAATGAAACAAATCGACTTTAGTTATAGCTACAACATTTCACCACATGTTTCATTACAAAACCAAGCCTGCCAAATGTCCTTTTCCTTTCATATATTTATATGAATACGTTTTTTATGTCAAAAATGTTTTTATGAAAGTATGAAAATGAATCAATTGTTATAATTAGATGTGAAAACATCTACTATCCAAATATTCAAGACGAATTCTTACTAAGTTCATTATTCGTTTTTATCTGAATTATGTTTTTTCTATAAAAAATACAGACATGTAAAAAAACTTTGAAAGACACTAGAAATGATAATACATAATTTTTCAATCAAGCATGGGAATTAGAGTGGTGGTTTGCAATCAAAAATTTATGTCTACTCCGAGCCTTGCAGCTGTTCGGTAAGAAAATTCATATTTTAAAGCCTAAAAGATATCAGCAGAATAAAAAGATATTACTAATAATATATATATAGTAAAATCGTGGTTAATGGTGAGAAAGTCAAATATAAGAAAGTCAAAGAGTAGAAAGAAACAGAGCACGTGTAGGAGGAAAATAAAAAGCAGAAAAATTAAATAAAATGTTGTACACACGTGAGCCATGTCCATGTTATTATCCACTACAAGTGTAGTGTAGTAACTAGTACCACACCCCCCCCCCCCCACCCCCCCCACCCCCACCCCTTTCCCGTTTGTTCTAATCCAATTTATTATTATTATTATTATTATTATTATTATTATTTTATTATTATTATTATTATTATTATTATATATCTCCTGCAAACCGTACGTCAGCGTCACTTGTCAGTCAACGCGTCAAATTCTTATTGGATTACACTATTCACATAAAGTTCATTTTTTTCGTTTTATATTATACAGTAATTTGTGAAGAAATATCACGCTAATAAATACATGAATCACCTGGCACATGCACTTTAATCCTTTCTTTTTTCATCTTATATATATTTATTTATTTATTTTCTTCTTAGAACATGTACGATATCTTTCTCATCTCATACTCATATTTATATTAAAAATATTATAATTTTTCTACTTTTATTTAAAAAGTACTTTTTTATATTATTATACAATTTTTTCTTACTTCAACCATTTTGAGAATACAAAAAATTTTATGGTTCCTAAATATGAAGAATTACAATACAATTCTTATAATTTTTTCCTCATTCAAACCATGAGTAATTGTTAATACTCATTAAGGGGTATTTTCTGTCAAATTAACGTCAACTTACCATTATTTTTTTATTAAAAACATAAGTAATGGTTGGTGCCCTTAAAACGCCACTTCGTTATTATGGATTTGATGATTTGTGACGTTATAATAATAATGTTCATTTAAACATAACGCCCCACAATTTTGATGATGAGTGCATTATGTGACATTAAGTATAGATTTAACGCTAGCTCCATTACACATGATCTCACTAACAAGCATTCACAACCATCCCGCATAATATAAAATACACACTCACATTAAAAATGAGAAACTTACGGTGATTGCTCTTAGATATCATTTAAATATACTACAAGATATGATTAAAAATGAGAAACTTACGGTGATTGCTCTTAGAAACTTACGGTGATTGCTATGGTGAGAATAATTTCTAGACATTCTCAACCTAGGAAAACACGCGAAAATATGATATCATCAACATTTTTTTCAACATAATGTGGACAATGTACAAACTAGTGTAAATGTATTGTGTACAGATTGGATGTTATATTTGCGGAGATAGAATGCAATTTTAGGACAACCTTAATTAAGCCACTAGTAACCATGATCTTTACGCGTGCGCTCTCTCATATGATAAAGTGGTTAACGTGTTAACACAAGTGGACAAACTATTACAATGCTATGATGAACGTATATCTATACCTTGTGGTTTTCAAAGTCATTATGTTATAATATGAAGATTGAATTTTTAAATCATTAAGACGTAACAGTGTAAAAAGTATCAAAACTTATTAAAACAATGTTTTTTCTGGCGTACATTTGTGCTCGGGTCCTTAATGACCTGAAACTTGAAAGAAGCCTTGCGACGAAACATGGACATTCTCCTCCCATTCTCGAACTATAAAACTATAAACAAAAGTGACTGGTTTTATGATTTTTCTATCCTCTAAATAGCATTTTATGACCACTGTTTTTGTTTCTTTTTGCATAAACGGAAAAATGCCCGAGCCTCATCCAACAATGTTTCATATTCGCACCACTATATATCTAGACTAGATACATTTGTTGACGATGAACGAATGAAAAAGTTGATTCACTCGTGCTCTTTCACATACTTATATATATATATATATATGATCAAAATGCATGTATGAGATTTAACATGTGTTATCAATATAGAATTTTGTTTAATATATTGATTGGAAAGTTTTTGCATATTTACATTCATTTTATTATACATATTTTAATATTAAATGTCATTATCTATAAATTATACTCAACGTTTATATAATAAATTTGAACAACAATAATATAATATAAGTTTGGAAAATCATGGTTTCAAAACCTGTAAATGGTAACATAATACATACACATATATAAATCTTGGAATTTTTTAAAAACTAACATTCGGGTTGACCCGATTCTTACAAACTCAACCCAAAGACCAAACCATTTATAAAAATCGGGTTCCGGTTAGTGTAATAATCTGGTTGGTTGCTCGGGTTAGTTTTTAGTTGGATTCGGATTGATTTTGTTCGGATTTATATTCGAGTTCGGGTAAAAAACACACCCCTATAATGTACAAGTTATTGAATCATAAATGTATTAGTTATCAAAGTTGTTCCAATGTTTTCTTTCTTTTACAATCTTTTCTTCTATTATAACTTTTAGAATATAATATTTTATAAATAGATTAAATATCCCATTTCAATATACTTTATTTATCAACGTTTGCCATAAAAAAATTTTAAAACTAAGTGTGAAAAGTAATGTACATGTGGTTGAGGAACAAAAGTGCAGACCAAAACTACATCATGATAACTACTATTTTATTTACGCGCAATGCATGTTATTTATTATCCATCATAAAATATGCGTCATAAAAGATGATACGCAGATATATATCATATTTTCCTTGACACGCGTATGCACGTCGTCTGACCTCAAACATGACGCGCATTGAGCGTCATATATTACAGTTTTTCTAGTAGTGTCAAGATTTTACTTTTATATTATTTTTTATACAATTTTGATTGTGTCATTGAGACACGCTGTTTATAGTTACCTTTTGATGAAATTTTTATTCAAACCTAAAAGATGAGTAGTAATATAAAAGTTGTTGAAACCAAGTCGTACAAATTTTAACACCACTATTGAGAACTTACTAGTTATCAAACAATATCTAGATGATAATGACCTGCAGATTTTTATTAATTACATGGTGGAACAAACATTCTACCGTAATTAAAGGAACAAAATTTAACCATAAGATAACATTTATTATGATATCAACCTATAGCATTAACGCCCTTTTGTGATCCGTAAACCGAAAAAATAACTAACCACTGAGACTACCATTACTTGATTTCACCGTTATTGACTATAATGAAAACATATCACAACTGTTTTTGAGATACTTAACGAGAGCAACTGTTAAAAAAAACAGTTAAAAGACTAGTTAATAGAAAATTTCAAAGGTGATCAAAACTAGAATGTAACATGAAGCGTTTTAATCGTGTAACATCCTAAATCTTATACTTCGTAAACATACATGCTATCTTCTATTGTGAACCAGACGAGCCCACCATTCAAGGATGGAGTGATCAAGTCTCGTTTTATTGGACAAAAAGCTACAAATGTACCCCCCCCAATCATTAGTAGGGTCATTAGTGTCAACTGTTAATACACATCATCGACAGAAATAAACAATTTTCTTAGAACAAACTAGAGTTCATTAATTTATGATTTCATACTAACATTTTTTACATAAATATCAACCATAAAAGTTGAAGAGACATGATCTCCCCTGTAGCCCATCTTTTGCTTCATCAAGTCATCAAACACGTTTAAATCATATATAGCATGTCAAAAACTGTAACGACAAACCATCAATAAGTCACGTAAAATACTAACAATGATAACATCACCGCAAGAAGTATTGTGAGGTAAGGCTGATGTAAGCAATGACAATGGTGGGAGAGACTGAGGAAGATGGTGAAAGCAAAATAGTGAGCAAGGCGTGCAAAGGTAAATGGCAGATAATGATGATCGTTTTAAGCAAATAAGTAACGTTTTTAAGTGGAAAAGCTGAGAGTGACAGGATGAGAAAGAGAGAGGGGTGATCATGTAGTTTTCAAAAGTTGAGGGGAAAGAGAAAGAGACAGCGTCTGACTCCGGCAAACATCTTCAAATGCCGCTTTCTTGTCTCCCTTTACTGGTTTTCCGTTATCATCACTTTCAACCCTTTATAATATACAAAGCCCAATTTTAGACCCTTTAACTTTTGCCTTGTGTCATTTACACTCTAGGAAAGTAGGGGCGTAAATGAACCAATCTAAAACTAAACATGACTAAGCTCGAACTCGGCTTGTGAGTGTCTTTTCAAGCTTGAGTTAGGCTCGATCTCACTTTGTGGGTAGTTTTTCAAGCTTGAGTTTGTCTCGAGCTCAACTCATCTAACATTTTATTAATCAAATATTTTACATTTGCTATTATTTTATATATTGTTTAATTATAGTTTTCTCATAACTTTATATATAGTAATAAGATTATCGTATAAATAGATGTATATATATTGAATGAAAAACCTTTAACTAATAGGTTCATTTATGATAGCGACCCAACTCGTGCTTGATGAGTGAACTCGAGCTCGGGCATGCTATTAAACAAATTTAGTTTTAGATTTCGGCTCACACTTATTAAAACTTTACTGTACTTAAGCTTTTAACATACTGATTTCAATCTCAATACAAACAATTTGACACATTTACACAGGTTGGGAAATTTATACTCTTCTATAAAAAACAAAACAAATGAAAATTGACAAGGAAAAATCCTTATATAATTGAAGTCTAATTACATCAATTTTCTTCCCTTATACATTTCATATTTTATAATTTTTCCGTTTTACATTTTGGTATAAATTTTAAAAGTTAACACGTTGTAACATGTGTGGTTCATCATTGTCATGCCTTTTTTTTCTGTTTAATGACCTCGTAGTAACGTGCGAGTACTAGATCCACTTAATTATTGTGTTTAATAATATGGGTTTTTACATCTACTTTTAGTTCGATTTTTATTTATTTATTTTCTAATACGAGTTTTTCCAGTAATGGTGGTCGTTGAGGTGATGTGACATTAGTATTATTTTGTATGGTTTTACGCCCCCACCGCAACACGATGATGCTTAATACTAGTTGTTGTTAAAAAGAAATATATAATTGAAATTGGGTTAAAAGAAAACATAAAAGTTGCTCAAAGCACATAAAAAGTATCGTTTATAAAGCTTGTAGTTGAAAACAATTAATTATTATTTACATTAATGTTATGTTTCTACTATACTAATTCTTCAATTATCTAGATATTACAAATTTAACGAATGACAAGAAAATTATTAATTGGCAGTCTAACCCGTCATGGGCCCTAGTAAGTTATCATATTTAATTAACAATAATGTAATATTTTAATTATATTATACATTATTATCCACATAATAAACAATTTAAATATAAATATAAAATTAATAATATTTAAAGAACGACAATAAATAATAATGGTCAAACTAAGTCGTCATGACACTTATTTAAAATTTTCTATATTTATAAAAGGCATATACATGGCCCAATCTAATGAATTTTTAATATACTTAATCTCTGAAAATATAAAATCTGATAATCAATTTTTAACACAACCGTTAACAAAAATGGTTTTAAAATGTTATTTGAACCATTGGATATACCATTTTACTACCCTAGAAGGGTGCTCGCGTATAGTGGTGGGGTGCCAATTTACATCCAGCACATGCATTTAATATTTTGGTATTTTTTAGTAGTTTTATAAAAGTTTATTATGTTTTTGTAAACAAAAATTTAAAACATCAAATAAATAGGTTTTACATGACTACTTGTACATATATGTATTAATTTATTATATCTCATAAAATACAGATCTGTTTAACAAAAACTTTACACCAAAACATTATGAAAAACACTGGTTAAGTTGTAGTCTCAAAGCGTTATTAAATATGATACATTAAAAAATATAGCTGTAATGTTAAAACATATTAAGTTTTTTTGTTTATCGGTAGATAATATAAAATTTTATACAAATGTTAGTAAGTGTAAGATTATATGTAACTAATTGTAAGGGTAATTTGTAAATAATATATAAATACTATTTTACTCTCAAAAGTGATTGTATCTTATGAATTGAATATACTAATTAGTGTTTTTAATTTTATAATATCTTAAAATACCCCTCTAATATGTTTTATATATAATGTGGATTTGATCATAAAATAACAATACATATTAATCTCGTATTTGAAAATTTGTCATAAGTAAAGTTGTGTTCACATTCTTGAAATGTAATATTGAAGAATGCCCTGAAATGATGTGGAGAACTAATAATCAATCCAAGAATAAGTTTAACAAAATATGACTGAGTTTGAAGACTACAAAGCTTTGTAGGTTAAATTGATTAAATTGCTTTTTGTCTTCTAACTACGCCTCTAGATAATTTATTTTGTAATCATCCATCCTATATTTTTTAAAAATAGTCTATTAATAATACATAATACCTTTCAAGATATATATAATTCTATATTTATAATGATCCAAAGTCAAGAGACAATGTGTGCTAAAAGTGCATGCACTCCTTGACACCTTATTGGTATGGGTTAACAGCTACCATGATGATTTCAAGGCAAAAAATAAAAATTAATAATAACAATAGAACTTTGATCAACATGGTTGGAAATTTATCAAAGATAAAGAATAACTACACACCTATAGAAAAAAAAAAGACACGCTCATGATATTACTTCAAGAACTTTTCCTTGATAAATTACGAATGACAACAAAAATAAACGAAGACACACTGGATACTTCAAGAACTCGTTTAAACATACGAGCTTACACATGCCCTACGGTGGACGGAGTGGTTGTGGCTACGGTGGACGGAGTGGTGGTGGGAACATTAAGGAGAGGATGAGATCGATGGTATTGTGGGTGAACAGGAAGATTTACAGCTTTGGCGGGTGATAAAGTTCGATGAAACAAAAGTGATTGTATTTGAGCTAGAGTGAGTGAGGGAGTTGATTAGAACACGCTAATGTGATTCGATATCACATGGTCATGTACTTCACTTCCTCATGATCCTTTACTTTTTATATAAAATCCGTCACTATTCATTCTTGCTCTCTTTGGTTATTTAGACCTATAAAAGAAACGAGAAAGCTTCTAAGGAGATATTAGTTTGGTGTTAAATGATGTATTTTCAAACCAAATAATTATGGAGTTTAAATTTAGCACCGTGCGTGTTTAATGATCATTTTCTTGATAATAACCATTATTGTTTATAAAATTAATTGAGAAAAATTGTCATATTCAACGTTTTCATATTTAAAGCATCAAAACTACGAATAAATTGATAATACATGTATACAACCATCTGTATTTAATTAGATATAGTTACTCTCGACCTTAATGAATGTGAACACGTTAGTTTTTGAGTGCTTTATAAGGTTTTTCACTTGTGTATAACTTTACAATAACCGAAACTTATGTGTATGCGTGTATCGACCAACTCAAATAGGATTTAAAAGGTGACATCGAGCGTAAATATCGTGATCTAGGATGACATAACAATCTTCGATGCATAAACTTTCAAAAACATAACCATCTCTTTGCAGAAAAGAAAAAAAATTCAAAAGGAGCAACCACTAAGATGGTATCCTTTTTATATTATTCATCATGGTTTATCACTTTATCATGACCAGTACACATAATTATAATAATGTTTTACAGTATTTAAATAAGCTTGATTAAAATACAACTATTATCACTGTTTCAACGGTTCCACTGAAATATGAGAATAAAAATACACCTCGTTCATTCATAAACTCCAAACTCTTTTCTTTTTTTAGATTAAATGTAATATTGGGTTTCATATCAATGGGGTTTCGGGCACAAAACTAACCACAATTTGTTTGCTAATTAGTTAAGGGGGTATACTATGTGTATGTTTATCCGTGCGTAATATCCTATTTTTATTACGTTTTTGTGAAAATACGTTTTAAAAGTACCAAATTAAATTTAAAAAATAAAATAAAATAAATTTTTTTATTTGATCCTGCTCGTTTTAAATAAAACTATACTAAAACCTTTCAATTAAAATCATATCAATGCGCTTTTTTTAACAACTCACAAAATTATATTTTTCATTTCATTTATTTAACAAAAAAATCAAAAACAATAAGCATTTAAAAACAGTAGTCTATCTTTTATATATTGAAGTTAGACTAGTACCACTATAAAACATACAATTTTAATCACATATCAAGAACTGGGGCTTTAATACCTCACATTTTGCGCAAGTACTCAACGCGTATTGAAAGAATGGATTTTTTATAAAAAATGTGTTTAGGCTCATAATAGCTAACCTGTTGTGGGTGTAATTCAGAGGACATGCCACACCAACCAGTGGATGCCTTTTCAGCTTCATCATTGCCCAATCACGTATTGAATTATCCGAATCAGAGTACAAGTTAATCGGCTCCAGAAATATGTCAATAACAAAACTAACTGAATTGTGGCATGTACATTAATGACCTACTCAACCGCACTTCCTACATTTCAGATGTACAAGGGATATAACATATCTCAGATGCACAATCGTTCATCATCATCATCGACAAATAGAAAGCAAACCACAGATTTAACAATATATCCTGAATTAGTTTACACTCGCATTGTCAACCAAAAATGTCGCCTCAAACCAACAAAAGTTCCATAGATCTCTCATCAACATAGGAAACCCATTCAATAGATTTGTGTCTTAGATGAGCGTACGGACAACATCGACCCTAACAATGTGTACTCCCAACATCACATGTCCAACTCAGATCGACAACATAACATCATCATTGTTGAGTTATCATGGGAACCGGTAACAAGTATGCAAGCACCATCATAAACAACCCCAAATAGTAAAGAAACCCCAAACATAAAAGAAACAACAACCAACCAACAGATATCGATGAATGCAACAAAATAAAAACCTAAAAACGCAACCCAAAAGATAATATTTTCTCTGATGAGATCATCCTCATCCTCATCCTCATCCTAATCCACTAAATATTTGGGTTTCATTAATATAGCAAACAAAAAACTTTAAATAGCATAAAATAACATGCAAGCAACAAAAACCCAAATAACCAACCAAGGGTTGTGATAGGGTTGACGAAACATAACCAACACCACCAGGAGTAGTGTTGATAGTGACCACTTGAGGGAGTGACCAAGCAACGATGATGGAAGATCTGGATTTTGGGTTGGTGGTTGTCAGCCACGATGATGGAAGATCTTGATAGGTGACAACCCAAAAAAACTCGATGCCACACTAGTACTACCACCGCTAACAGACATGTAACCCCCGCCATGGTGGCGATGCATCATCAAGGATCCAGGAGGATCTTGTGGCCCGCGTCTTTCCCCGTCTACAAACAAAAGGAAAATCAAAGGCAAGACGACACGTGGAAGGAGGAAAACAACGGCCATCTTCCAGTGGCCGCTGCCTATTTCACCACTGGCACCATCCTCCAATGCAAACCCTTTCTACAATATGGTTGTTTTTATATATAGCAGTGGGAGGACCAGAATGAAAATGGGGAGAAATTGTGTGTTCAAAACTCAAAACCTATAAACTTCCCTGTTTCTTTATTTGATTTATAAATAGATAGGGAACTCAAAGTTAAGTTCATTTTCCATCCATCTGGTTGCATAAAAGTTGTCATTTGAATCCAATGGAAATAATTTTGTCATTTGAATTTAAAGCTATTTTAAAATTTTCATTTGAATTTAAATGTATTATTAAATTATCATTTGAATTCATTTAAGTACTTCCAATTAACATCATTAACTTTCTAATGAAAGGCTTACTTTAGTAGAATCAATTTTTAATTAAAGAACAACCCACATGACTAGTTTTAAGAGTTTAGTATTTTTTTGGTAATTACAATTATGATTTTACTCTACAATAGTTTTTTTATTGTTTTTCTTGTTAATGTATTTTGACTTAGTAGTCATATTACTTTTACCTGTTTTGTCAATCACAAAATTATTTGGTTTGAAGTTTGATTATGATTACTATGATTGGCGTTTTATTTTATTATCCATGGGCTCTTATTGTTAAATTGTTCATTATTCAAATGACACACACACACACAGACACACACACACACACAGAGATACAGACACACACACAGACACACACACACGTACACACACAAACACGTACACACACATACATACAAACACACATATGTACGTACACACATACGTACATACACACATACGTACGTACAAATATACGTACATACGTACACACGAACGTACACACATACGTACGTACACACTATGTACGTACACACTACGTACGTACACACATACGTACGTACCCACATACGTACGTACACACATATTACGTATCACATACATACATACACGCATGCATACACACATGCATACACGCACTCATTGTCACACCCCAACCTTGACGGTGGAAACGTCGAGGAGTGAGAGTTAAGATCGTTCACAGCCACATAACACTATCATTAAATCCAAATATATTATTCATAAGCTTCAAAGGTAAAATTACAAACATAAGTCTCAAATAAAGAAAGCATAATAAGAAATATAACAAGTTCATTCATTTATTTAACTAGGTCCATTCCTAGGTGTGAACAAGCTTCAAAAGTGGCGATCAAACTTGAGTATTTTCTGAAACATGTTAAAAATAAAAGGTCAACATAATGTTGGTGAGATTTTCATAGTTTTCAATACATAAGTATATAAAAGATGGCAATTCATGTTGTAAGTTAGAGAACAAAGTAAGTAGGGATGTAACATAGAATGCACAATCAAACTTTGACAGAGTTTTACAAGTCTCAAATGTTTACAAGTATATACGATTAGCTAAGTATACTTGGATCAACCAAGCAGGCTTATCAGGCCCATAAATCTATGACGTCGTCAGGCTAGCAATAGTTAATGATTGTACATATATTCGACATTACATGGTAGCTACAAAGTTCAACTAATCATTACATACAAGTAAATTGTCTTAAGTTTACAAGAATCAAACGTTTACAAGTGCAAAGGTTATAAAGTAACATGTTTCACCTCAAAGTGTGAAAATATGAAAAAGGGATATAGAAATACTCACTTGATGTATAATTGTATAAATGATGGTTAATATGAATATTAAGCAACATTCCAACATAAACCTTCATAATGCACCTAAATATATATTTACAAGATTTTAAGTTTAATAAATAAGTTAACGATATGATGTGGACTAGGGTTTTAGAATTTGAGGATTTATAAATAAAATTAGTGAACTCTTAAATAAGTATGAAATTTTGAGGAACTAAGTCCTTTGTAATAACTTGTGAATTTAATGATAAAATATAGTTAAATTTTCATGATTAATTCTTAATCAAAGATAACATAAGATCCAATAATAATTAATAATTTAAATTATCATTTAGAATTTATCTTTATAAAAATCTTTAGTTCTAACATTTGAAAATAATTTTTATAATAAAATGTTTAAATGTTGTACAAGAAATAAATTTTAAAAAAATATTTAGATGATTTTAAAAATGATTGAAGTTTGTAAAAATCATTTTTATATTTATTGGAATTTTTCTATAATTAAATTATGGCTGAAAAAGACCTAAAAAAAATAACGGGGATCGCCGGGTTCGAACCCGGGACCTCAAGTATGGAATGTGGGTGTGGAACCAGTAAACTAAGGCCTTGGCCGCGGTTAAAGATGGTTTCAAAATATTAAAACACAAGTTTCGTAAGGTACCCAATTTCCCCAAGAACCCTAGTTTGATATCGATTCAAATTGAAGGCTAAAATATCGATGAATACCACAATAGACATGGGGATTTTGTTCCCCATGTCAAATCGAGTGTGTGTATGAGATTAATTACCCGTATGATGATGATTTAGGTCGAACTGAACGAAGAACAGACGTAGCTTTGTCGAAGTAGGTTCAAGATGCAAATATGGATAATAATCCAATTCGTTTTACAGGAATCTTCCAAGGGTCATAGTGATCAAAAGCTCCTTGTTAATTTTTGTTTATTTTGCTCAAAGGATGGGTTTCGATTGGGATGCAATCTTTGGCAAAGAGGAGTATCGGGGACGATGATTTTGTTTGTTTAAGGTGAAATTAGAATCAATAATCGCTTAGGAATAGTTGTATGATTGTGTATGTTCGTTTAATTAGATTATAATTACGGTTTAATGCTTCGAACGGCTGTGAATTAAAAGATGATTTCGGTTATGCATCGTTGGGTTTGTAACTGGTGATTAACACCATTAATTTGGTACGTTTAAGTTCGAAACAGCTCATGAGAACGATTAGAACGATTTGGGTTCCATAACCGGCCGAAATTTGGCGATCTTGGGCGTCGCCGGAGTGCGCCGGAGTCCTGTCGGGGAAGTGGTCAAAAATACGGGATTGGGGAGGGGGGTTTGGTTTTGTTATAATAATTACACAAATGGTCCCTGTAGATTTCCATCTTTATTAAATTATGCTCAAACTTTATTTTCAAAGTTTTTAAATTGATAATAAGGCCCCTTGAACTTAATTAAGTTTTAACTTGTTAATTTTTATATCATATTATTATCATTATTGTTATTAATATTAGTATTATAGTTATTATTATCATTATTATCATGATGATTATTATTATTACTCTTGTAATTGGTTAATATTATATTATTATTATTATTATTATTATTATTATTATTATTATTATTATTATTTACTATTATTATTATATATTATATATAATACTCATTATAATCTTTAAAGTATTAAAAGACAAATTAAAGCAATATACATAAGCAACCCATAGGTTTCATGTATAGCAATAAAGCTAATTTTAAATTAACTAAAAAGTACAAGATGTTACAGTCTCCCGAACTTTAAAGAATTTTGTCCCGAAATTAAGAATGAACTAAGCGAACAAATGCCGGTATCTCTTTTTTCATATGCTCCTCACGTTCCCAAGTGAACTCAGCTCCACGTTTGTTTTTCTAACGGACCTTGACGATCAGTGTGGTAGTTGTTCGGGTCTTCTTCAGGGTTCGGTCCATAATCTCAACAGGCTTCTCAACGAAATGCAATGACTCATCTATTTGAATTCCCTCGAGAGGAACATGCAAATTTTCATCAGCCAGGCATTTCCTCAAATTTGAGACGTGGAACACAGGATGAACTCCACTAAGGTCGGAAGACAGTTCCAGTTTATAAGCCACTTTCCCAACCCTTTTCAGGATTTTGAAAGGTCCTATAAATCTTGGAGCTAGTTTACCCTTCTTTCCAAAGCGAACAACACCTTTCCATGATGAAACCTTAAGAAGAACCATATCGCCAACTTGAAACTCCAACGGCTTACGACGCTTATCGGCATAACTCTTTTGTTGACTTCTTGCCACTTCAAGGTTCTTGCGGATTGTGGAGACTTTATCAGTCGTTTCTTGTATAAGTTCGGGACCAGTGATGAAATTTTCACCAATGTCGGTCCAGCAGATCGGTGATCGGCATTTACGACCATAGAGTTCTTCAAACGGTGCCATCTTGATACTCGAGTGATAACTATTGTTATACGAAAATTCCGCGAGCGGTAAATGCGTATCCCAATCACCACCAAAGTCAAGGACACAAAGACACAAGAGATCCTCGAGGGTTTGGATTGTTCGTTCAGTTTGACCATCGGTTTGAGGATTGTAAGCCGTACTTAAATCCAATTGAGTACCTAAGAGTTCTTGCATAGACGACCAAAAGTGTGAAGTGAAACGAGCGTCTCGGTCGGAAATGATGTGTAACGACACGCCATGACGACTCATAATTTCGTCAATGTAGATGCGAGCCAGCCTTGAAACTTTGTATGTATCTCGTATGGGTATGAAATGTGCCTTTTTGGTCAAACGGTCAACAATCACCCATATACTATCATGACCACGAGGTGTACGAGGTAATTTGGTTATGAAATCCATGGATATATGTTCCCATTTCCACATAGGGATTTCGGGTTGTTCAAGTAAACCATTTGGTCATTGATGCTCGGCTTTGACTCTTGCACACGTGAGACACTTGGAAACATAAGACGCGATATCTTTCTTCATTCCAGGCCATCAATATTGGCCACGAAGGTCCATGTACACTTATCGGAGCCAGGATGAATGGAATATCGTGTTTGATAAGCTTCGTTCACAATGAAGTGCCGAAGGTTATCACGATTCGGAATCCAAAGTCGATTCAAGAAGTACCACATGCCATTCGGCTTTGTCTCCAGTTGTGACCGAACGTTAGACATCAAATCTTCATCTTTCCCTTCATCAGTTAGTGATGCTTGTTGAGCCTTGCGAATGCATAACTCGAGGTCACTATCGATCCTTATGTTTTGCAACATGATAGTAGCCTCGTTAACATCCACAAGAATCTCGGTATCAAATTCCCCTAATGTATCAAACCATTGTCTTCGATCTCGATTTTCTTGTAGTGAGACAGTCTTGTTATGGACCTTGCGGCTCAGCGCGTCGACTACAACGTTCGCCTTTCCAAGGTGATAGCGAATATCACATTCGTAGTCGCTAATCAACTCAATCCAACGTCTTTTCCTCATGTTGAGATCCTTTTGATTGAACACGTGTTGGAGACTCTTATGATCGGTGTAGACTATGCATTGCGTCCCATAAAGATAATGTCGCCAGATCTTCAAAGTGAAGACCACAGCACCAAGTTCAAGATTGTGGGTTGTATAGTTCACTTCATGAACCTTCAACTTCCTCAACGCGTATGCTATGACTTTGCCTCGTTGCATAAGAACACAACCAAGACCTTGGTTATAGGCATCACAATACACGGTAAAGTCATTGTTCCCATCGGGAAGTGTAAGAATAGGAGCGTTACACAACTTTCGTTTCAATGTCTCGAAAGCCTCTTCTTGCTCGGGTCCCCATTCAAAGAGTCGATTCTTTTGGGTTAGCGTCGTTAATGGTTTAGCAATCTTCTAGAAATTCGCTATGAACCTACGGTAATATCCCGCTAAGCCCAGAAAAGAACGAACCTCAGTTGGGGTTGTGGGAACACACCAATTCTTCATGACTTCAATTTTAGCAGGATCAACGTGAATTCCTTGGCTATTCACCACATGCCCTAAGAACTGAATCTCTTCTAGCTAGAATTCACACTTGGAAAACTTGGCGTATAATTGCTCCTTCTTCAAAAGTCCAAAAACTTGTCGCAAGTGCGTCTCATGATCGATTTTCATCTTGTAATAAATAAGAATGTCATCAATGAACACGGTCACAAACTTATCCAAATACGGGTTTACATACTCAATTCATAAGATCCATGAACACGGCAGGTGCATTGGTCAAACCAAAAGGCATAACCATGAACTCGTAGTGTCCATATTGAGTACGAAAAGCGGTCTTTGTAATGTCATCATCGTGAACACGTAGTTGATGTTACCCAGAACGTAGATCAATCTTTGAGAATTGAGTTGCTCCTTGAACTTGATCGAGAGATCATCGATTCGAGGGAGAGAGTATCAGTTTTTGATGGTAAGCTTGTTGAGTTCTCGGTAATCAATGCACATACGAAATGAACCATTCTTCTTCTTCACGAACAGTACAGGTGCACCCCACTGTGAAGAACTAGGATGAATGAACCCCTTGTCAGTCAACTCTTGCAGTTGACTAGCTAGTTCTTGCATTTCAGACGGTGCAAGACGATAAGGTGATTTAGCCACGGGGTTTGTACCAGGGATTAAGTCAATCTTGAACTCAACTTCTCGCACGAGAGGTAGTCCCTTAAGATCATCGGGAAAACCTCGGGAAGTCCCGCACGATAGGAATGTCTTTTAATTCCTTACCCTTGGCTTTTGTATTAACTACATATGCCATGAAAGCCATGTAGTTTTACTTAAGCACTTGCGGGCCTTGATGCAAGACATAAGTTTGAGTCCTTGGGATGATTTCTCCAAAGACTTTCAAAGTATCACCAGTCAATAAAGAATTCAGATACACTTCTCGAAGCATAGAATTTCCGCATGATGTTTGGCTACCCAATCCATGCAAATAACATCAAAGCTCCCTACTTGCATAGGATAAGGTCGATGAAGAACTCGTGTTCGTTAGGCTTAAGGTGCAGTCACGTATTACGACGTCAACGACGATAGATTTTCCATCGGCGACTTCGACCGTGAAGGATCTTCCATTAACAAGCGTTTTGAAAGTATAGGCTCGAATTCCAAGGAAACAAAACTCCTATCCGCACCCGAATCAAACAAAACAGATGCATAATGACTATTTACAAGATACATACCTGTTTGGTAATACCCATTATTAGTATGATGAACACATATAGGATTTTTATAAGACAAGAAACGATTTAAAAGGGGTCAATGTAACATCTCGTTTTTTTTTGTTAACTAAAAGTTAACTTCGGTTACCCTTACAAGGGTTATTATTGTCAATTTTGAACTCATGTTTGTTTGTGCTTATTCATTATTGTCATTATGTTAATAATGCAAATATTAAATAATAATAATGTTAATATTAATAAAAGTAACAATAATATATAATAAAAATGAATAATAGTATTAGTAATAATAAGATTATTCTTAATAAGGTTACTTATAATTATTAAGGGGTATTAAACTTAACCATGTTTAAAACATAAATTTAAATTAAGTTGGGGGTCTTACTTGTCAATTTATAAACCTAAAATAGAAAGTTTATTCACAAAATGTTAAAACCTAAAAGTGCAAGGGCCGAAATAGCAACTTTTTTTAAAGTTTTTTTTCTTTCTTTCTCTCTCCCCGTGAATCCGCGGCCGCCGCGGCCACCTCCGGCCGAGGTCCGGCAGCCCCGAAATCGCCCAAAACCTCGGAATTTCGAACCCCAAATGATTCCAATCGTTTCCAGAACATGATTCGAACCTAAACGTAAGTTTTAAATTGGGTTTAACTCGAGCTAATAAGATGAACAAACTTGAAACCGAAACTCGAATCAATAATTTAACCGTTCAACAGTTAAAGCCTCATAATAATCTAATTAATCGAACACAAACATTTGTTTAACTATTCCTAAACTATCTGAACTTCCAATTTCGCCTGAAAAGAAATCGAACACCAGAATTCAACTCTCGAGCTCGTCGCGAACTATAGCTAGTCGAACTCAATCTTTTTCATAATCTCACCCTCAATTAACCGAGGCTTTTGTTCGTTGGAGTCTTTAGAAGCTACCTGTGCAATGAATTTGATTATCATTATCAAATTCTTGTCCATTGATTCGGCATAAACCACACGTGTTCTTCGATTAGGATCGCCTTCAATTCGAACTAATTCGGGTGAGTTACATACGTTGATATGCTCGATTAAGCATGGGAAACAAAAGCCCCATGGTTAATTTGGCTATCATCATCTTTTAGATGATCAATTTAGCTCGAATCTAAACTAGGGTTCATCCAATTTGGGGGTTTTGCTTGGGTTATGTTTAAAAGATATTAAAACGGAGATAAACCGCGGCTAAGGCCTTTGGTTTACTGGTTGTTGGCGTGGAGTGTGGACTTGAGGTCCCGGGTTCGAACCCGGGGACCCTCAATCCACCCCTTTTGTTTCTTTCAAATTTTTTTAAATATATATAAACTTCTGTAAATTATTAAAAAATAAATTTATAAACTTTGTATTTTTCTAAAATCACTTTATAATTTTATAAATTTATTCTCTGAATAATTTAAACATTTTATAAAACAATAGTAATATTTAGTTTTTAAAACTTTACATTATTCTTTTCTCAAATATTGTTTGTATGCTATTGTCTAAAACATTAGTATAAAAAAATATATTATCATTATTATAAAAGATTGTTAAAATGATATTTGAACCTTATTTCCCGTAAGTATTTTCGTTGCTTCATAATAAAACGCCCGGCTATTATATTTTATTTTCATGGAATAAAAATAAAATCAACTATATCATTTTAAGGAATTTAATTGTTGAAACCCCAAAATATCAGTTCAAACCCTAGCTCCCGTTGAATCGTTAAGCTCGTTAGTAAACTTTAACCTTGTTAATTTATATATTTAGGTGCATTGTGACGTTTTATCTTGGAACGACTTATATTATTCTTATTGATCTTCATTTTATACTTATTTGACAAGTGAGTTTTCCTTGCCTTATTTTTTTTTATTTCACACTACTTTGGGGTGAAACATGATTATCTATACATTGTACACTTATTAACGTTTGAGACTTGTAAGCACATGCAATTCATCTTATTATTATGTCATGGTTATTTGGTGTATTGTAAGTGTTTATATGAGATACATAGTTTTGTTTACAATCCTTAACTAATGCTAGCCTGACGACGTCTTAGATCTTTGGTCCTGAAAAGCCTATTTGGTGCTAAAGTCGATGTATTGCCGACTCCTAGGAGCCGTATGCTTGTGCACTAGGGAACCAAATACACTTAGCCAATCTTTTATACTTGTAATCAAGTCGAGGTTTGATTGTATCGTTATGTGTTCTATAACCTTACTAGCTTATAACCTATGACATGAATTGCTACTTGTAACCTTTTTCTTATTATGTATGAAAACCTTGGAAACTCACCAACTATTTTAGTTGACTCTTATTTTTATCATGTTTCAGGTCAACCTCAAGTTTAAAGTGAACCTTTTGAAGCATGCTATAATCTAGGACTTGGACCTAGATAATAAAATAAAAAGTTTTATTATATTATGTTATGTTGAACTTATTTCTTGTATAAGACTTACGATTGTAATTTTTCCATTTCATGATTTATGATAATAATATTTACAATTTAATATAGCGTTATGTGGCTGTGAACAATCTTAACCCTCACATCTCGACGTTTCCGCCGTCAAGGTTGGGGTGTGACAGATTGGTATCAGAGCCCATAACTATAGGGATTTAGGTTATTAGTAATGGTGACCTAGACTATAGCTTATGCATGAACCTCATAGGATAATATTATATTCTTAGAATATATATATTGTTACATGCTACATAATGCTATACTTTACTTATGTGCAACTTGATGCCTTAGCATAGGTTGCCTTGTAATTGTCTAAACTTTGTTACTTGTCTCCCTAAACTTAACTTTGACTCATTGACTCTCCCCAAATGAAACTTCTTATCTTATTCTCGTCAACACGTGGAATCGTATATTTATGCTTAGAATTGAATCTTTGGACTTATGTCTAATCTATGTAAATCTCATCATGGTTTTGATTTCATAAACCTAAGAAATTTGTGTGACACATGGACACCTGTATTCTGGATTTCCTGGCAAAAGGCCCTCGGGCTAAGGCAAGCATATCGCATAAATCCTACGGACTAGTTATGCTTACCTGGGGATTTCTGGGATGAGTGATAAACCATGGTCAACATACACAAATTTCTAAGGCGAGTGGGTCAACTTACCTTGACGTGTCAACGTTTCCAAATGGTAATGCGTTACCAAATGGAATCATTCCATGTGCCTTACAACTTTTGCCTTATCCTTGTTGAACATTAATCCTTGTTATTCCAATTCTCATATCTAACTCATTTGTATATTCCAGCATGTCTCGTCATCATGGAAGCGTGGGAGTTCCGATCGTAAGTTAGCCGCCATGATTGCTCGACAAATGGCTGCTGTCATTCCGACCATGGTTGCTGAACTTAATAGCACATTAATGACCAATGCTAGCAACAATGGAAATGGTCATGGAGAGAATAGCAACAATCAAAACGGAACAATCAACATGGGAATAATCAAACTTGCACCTTCAAACACTTCAGCTCTTGCAAACCCACTAGTTTTAGTGGCAAGGAAGGAGCCACTGGTCTTCTTGAGTGGTTCGAAAGTATGAGAATACCTTTATCAATTGTGAGTGTCCCGATGCACTCAAGGTTCGTTATGCCACTAGTATGTTCCAACAAAGGGCTCTCACCTGGTGGAAGAGTGAGAGGAGGAATCGTGGACCGGATGCTATTCTAGCACTTACATGGGAAGAGTTCAAGAACATCGCCATCGCGAAGTTCTGCCCGAGAAGCGAACTGCAAAACTGGAGGAAGAATTTTGGAATTTGAAACAAAACGATGGTGATCATTTGGCCTACTCAACTAGGCATCATGAGTTGAGTATACTGCTGCCTCACATGGTCGACACTGTCCCCCGCAACATCGAGAAGTTCATTAAGGGTGTACCACCCCAAATTCAAGATGTTGTGGTGGGTAGCCAACTCACAACCTTGGAAGAAGCCATTACTATCACCGCTCAACTCACCGAGAACCATATACGAGCGGGCACCATGTCTGTGAAGGGTGCAAAGAAGGTAGAGAAGACGGCGACCACGACTGTTAAGGAGACCAAAGCTGAACCGTCTTACAACAACAACAACAACAACAAAAAACGCAAGTTCACACCGGCACGCAACTATGTCGTGGCTGCACCCAAACAACCCCAAGGACAACTTGTACCTACGACTGCACCTGTGGCGCAAGTGCCTGGGGCTAGGGCTTATGCTGGTCCTCAGCCTATGTGCAACACGTGTAGATATCATCATCCTGGGAATCAACCATGCCGCATTTGCACCTTATGCGGTAAATATGGTCATTTGGTGGCGACGTGCCACCGTGCACCTAACAATGCCACTGTGGTCACGAACCGTGTTTGCTACAACTGTGGGGAACCTGGCCATTTTCGCCGCCCCAATGCCCTCGTCTTATGGGTAATATTCCACAAGCCCGAGGACGTGCGTTCAACATCAACGCTAACCAAGCACAAGCAAACAACGATGTGGTGAATGGTACGTTAACTCACCCTTAAATTTTGTGATCAATTCATTTCATATTTTACCTGTATTGTTAAATACCTTAAAAATTGAACAGGTATGTTCCTTATTAACAAAACTTATGCCTATGTCCTATTTGATTCTGGAGCCGATAAAAGTTTTGTTTCATTAGAGTTTGAACCCATACTTGCTAAGCCACATACGAAACTAGAAAGACCTCTTACTGTTGAAGTTGCCGATGGAGACCGATCACCATTGACGTATCGTTCGTGATTGCATCTTAAGTCTTGACACGCATGATTTTCTTATCGATCTTATCCCTA
This sequence comes from Flaveria trinervia, assembly GCA_025506515.1. NCBI lineage: Eukaryota > Viridiplantae > Streptophyta > Magnoliopsida > Asterales > Asteraceae > Flaveria > Flaveria trinervia. Next base: position 85,662,387 of record CM046447.1, read on the forward strand.
TGAAACTTGGAAGCTTTGACGTCATCATTGGTATGGATTGGTTAGCCAAACACCATGCCGAGATCATTTGTTTCGAGAAGTGCATTCGTATACCGTTACCCTCTGGAGATACGTTGAAGGTGTTCGGTGAAAAATCTTCTAAAGGGCTTAAACTCATGTCTTGCACTCAAGCCCGAAAGTGCTTAAGCAAGAAGTATATGGCCTTCTTGGCTTACGTGGTCAACACGAAAGTCAAAGGGAAAGAACTTAAGGATTCCCTATCGTACGAGACTTTCCTGAAGTATTTACCGATGACCTTGTTTACCTCCCGTGCGTGAAGTCGAGTTTAAAATTGACTTGATACCGGGAGCAAACCCCGTGGCCAAGTCACCATATCTGCTTGCACCATCGGAAATGCAAGAACTCTCTTGTCAACTGCAAGAGCTGTCCGAGAAAGGCTTCATACGTCCTAGTTCTTCGCCTTGGGGTGCACCTGTTCTTTTCGTAAAGAAGAAAGATGGATCGTTTCGTATGTGCATCGATTATCGTGAGCTTAACAAGCTTACCATCAAGAACTGTTATCCTCTTCCTCGTATTGATGATTTGTTTGACCAACTTCAAGGAGCTGCTATTTTCTCGAAGATCGACTTACGTTCTGGTTATCATCAATTACGAGTCCATGATGATGATATCCCGAAGACCACTTTTCGTACTCGTTATGGGCACTATGAGTTTATGGTGATGCCTTTTGGTTTAACCAATGCTCCTGCTGTCTTCATGGATCTCATGAATCGAGTATGCAAGCCTTATCTAGACAAGTTTGTGATCGTCTTCATTGATGACATACTTATCTATTCCAAGTCCAATACTGATCATGAACTGCATTTGAGATTGGTTCTTGAGTTGTTAAAGAAAGAGCGATTGTACGCAAAGTTCTTGAAGTGTGATTTCTGGCTCGAGGAAGTTCAATTTCTAGGACACGTGGTGAATAGCCAAGGGATTCACATTGATCCTGCAAAGGTGGAAGCTGTGAAGAATTGGTGTGTTCCTACTACTCCTACCGAAGTTCGTTCTTTTCTTGGTCTTGCTGGTTATTATCGGCGATTCATTGCCAATTTCTCGAGGATCGCGAAACCGCTCACTACTTTGACACAAAAGAATAAACCATTCAAGTGGGATTCCGAACAAGATGAAGCTTTTGAAGCGTTAAAGCATAAGTTGTGCAATGCTCCTATATTGACCCTACCCAATGGAAATGACGATTTCACCGTGTATTGTGATGCATCTAAACAAGGCCTTGGTTGTGTTCTCATGCAACGAGGGAAGGTCATAGCTTATGCATCGAGACAATTGAAGGTTCACGGGGTGAATTATACAACACACGATCTCGAGCTTGGTGCTGTTGTATTCGCTTTGAAGATTTGGAGGCACTATCTGTATGGTATGCAATGTATAGTCTACACCGATCACAAAAGCCTTCAACACGTTTTCAATCAAAAAGATCTCAACATGAGACAACGTCGTTGGGTGGAGTTGATTTGTGACTATGATTGTGACATTCGTTACCATCCTGGTAAAGCAAACGTTGTAGCCGATGCACTAAGCCGAAAGATTCACAACAAGATGATCTCATTTCAAGAATTCGCGATCGACGTCAATGGTTTGACACCTTGGGGGAGTTCGATACTGAGATCCGACTAGATGTCAACGAGACCACTGTACTACTACAAAACCTGAGAATAGATAGTGACATCGAGTCTAGCATCCTGGAGGCTCAAAAAATGGTTCAACGAGAAGGAAGAATGAAGGATGAATTGGGACATAATCTTCTAACTCAATTGGAAATGAAAACTAATGGATTGATGTACTTCGCAAATCGAATTTGGGTTCCAAATCGCGATAACCTCCGTACCTTCATCATGAACGAAGCTCATCAAACTCGTTATTCTATTCATCCTGGCTCCGATAAGATGTATATGGACCTACGTGGTCAATATTGGTGGCCTGGAATGAAGAAAGACATAGCGACTTATGTAGCTAAGTGTCTCACATGTACGAAGGTTAAAGCCGAACATCACGTCCAAGTGGATTACTTGAGCAACCTGAGATTCCTATGTGGAAATGGAACACATATCCATGGACTTCATAACTAAGCTACCCCGAACCTCCCGAGGACATGATAGCATATGGGTGATTGTTGACCGATTGACCAAGTCGGCACATTTTATACCCATACGTGACACTTACAAGACATCAAAGTTAGCTCGTATATACGTTGATGAGATTGTAAGTCGTCATGGGGTACCTCTGCACATCATATCCGACCGAGATACTCGCTTCACTTCATATTTTTGGTCGTCTATGCAAGAACTCTTGGGTACACAACTAGATCTAAGCACGGCTTACCATCCTCAAACTGATGGTCAAACCGAGCGAACGATCCAAACCTTGGAGGATTTGCTACGTCTTTGTGTTCTTGACTTTGGTGCGATTGGGATACGCATCTACCGCTCGCGGAATTTTCGTATAACAATAGTTACCACTCGAGTATCAAGATGGCACCATTTGAAGCACTTTATGGTCGAAAATGTCGTTCACCGATCTGTTGGACCGACATTGGTGAAAACTTCATCACTGGTCCTGATCTTATACAAGAGACGACCGATAAAGTTTCTATCATTCGCAAGAACCTCGAAGTGGCGAGAAGTCGTCAAAAGAGCTATGACAAGCGACGTAAGCCATTGGAATTCCAAGTTGGGGAGATGGTTCTTCTTAAGGTTTCACCGTGGAAAGGTGTGGTTCGCTTTGGAAAGAAGGGCAAACTGGCTCCAAGGTTTGTAGGACCTTTCAAAATCCTAAAAAGGATTGGGAAAGTGGCTTATAAACTAGAGCTACCTTCCGACCTTAGTGGAGTTCATCCCGTATTTCACGTCTCAAATTTGAGAAAGTGTTTGGCTGACGAAAGTCTGCATGTTCCGTTGGAAGACATCCAGATTGACGAGTCATTGCATTTTGTCGAGAAGCCTGTTGAGATCATGGATCGCATTATGAAGAAGACTAGAACCACAACAACCCCAATCGTCAAGGTTCGTTGGGAAAATAAACGTGGCGTTGAATTTACTTGGGAACGTGAGGAGCACATGAAGGAGAGATACCCGTTCTTATTTGTATAATTTTATTTCTTTTAATTTCGGGACGAAATTCTTTTAAGTTGGGAGACTGTAACATCTCGTTTTTTTTTTAACTAAAAGTTAACTTCGGTTACCCTTACAAGGTTTATTGTTGTCAATTTTGAAACTCATGTGTTGTTTGTGCTTATTCATTATTGTCATTATGTTAATATTAATAAAATTAACAATAATAATAAGTAATAAAAATGAATAATAGTATTAGTAATAATAAGATTATTCTTAATAAGGTTACTTATAATTATTAAGGGGTATTAAACTTAACCATGTTTAAAACATAAATTTAAATTAAGTTGGGGGTCTTACTTGTCAATTTATAAACCTAAAATAGAAAGTTTATTCACAAAATGTTAAAACCTAAAAGTGCAAGGGCCGAAATAGCAACTTTTTTTTAAAGTTTTTTTTCTTTCTTTCTCTCTCCCCGTGAATCCGGCGGCCGCCGCGGCCACCTCCGACCGAGGTCCGGCGAGCCCCGAAATCGCCCAAAACCTCGGAATTTCGAACCCCAAATGATTCCAATCGTTTCCAGAACATGATTCGAACCTAAACATAAGTTTTAAATTGGGTTTAACTCGAGCTATTAAGATGAACAAACTTGAAACCGAAACTCGAATCAATAATTTAACCGTTCAACAGTTAAAGCCTCATAATAATCTAATTAATCGAACACAAACATTTGTTTAACTATTCCTAAACTATCTGAACTTCCAATTTCGCCTGAAAAGAAATCGAACACCAGAATTCAACTCTCGAGCTCGTCGCGAACTATAGCTAGTCGAACTCAATCTTTTTCATAATCTCACCCTCAATTAACCGAGGGCTTTTGTTCGTTGGAGTCTTTAGAAGCTACCTGTGCAACGAATTTGATTATCATTATCAAATTCTTGTCCATTGATTCGGCATAAACCACACGTGTTCTTCGATTAGGATCGCCTTCAATTCGAACTAATTCGGGTGAGTTACATACGTTGATATGCTCGATTAAGCATGGGAAACAAAAGCCCCATGGTTTTTGGCTATCATCATCTTTTAGATGATCAATTTAGCTCGAATCTAAACTAGGTTCATCCAATTTGGGGGTTTTGCTTGGGTTATGTTTAAAAGATATTAAAACGGAGATAACCGCGGCTAAGGCCTTTGTTTACTGGTTGTTGGCGTGGAGTGTGGACTTGAGGTCCCGGGTTCGAACCCGGGGACCCTCAATCCACCCCTTTGTGTTTCTTTCAAATTTTTTTAAATATATATAAACTTCTGTAAATTATTAAAAAATAAATTTATAAACTTTGTGTATTTTTCTAAAATCACTTTATTAATTTTATAAATTTATTCCCTGAATAATTTAAACATTTTATAAAACAATAGTAATATTTAGTTTTTAAAACTTTACATTATTCTTTTCTCAAATATTGTTTGTATGCTATTGTCTAAAACATTAGTATAAAAAAATATATTATCATTATTATAAAAGATTGTTTAAAATGATATTTGAACCTTATTTCCCGTAAGTATTTTCGTTGCTTCATAATAAAACGCCCGGCTATTATATTTTATTTTCATGGAATAAAAATAAAATCAACTATATCATTTTAAGGAATTTAATTGTTGAAACCCTAAAATATCAGTTCAAACCCTAGCTCCCGTTGAATCGTTAAGCTCGTTAGTAAACTTTAACCTTGTTAATTTATATATTTAGGTGCATTGTGATGTTTTATCTTGGAACGACTTATATTATTCTTATTGATCTTCATTTTATACTTATTTGACAAGTGAGTTTTCCTTGCCTTATTTTTTTTTATTTCACACTACTTTGGGGTGAAACATGATTATCTATACATTGTACACTTATTAACGTTTAAGACTTGTAAGCACATGCAATTCATCTTATATTATGTCATGGTTATTTGATGTATTGTAAGTGTTTATATGAGATACATAGTTTTGTTTACAATCATTAACTAATGCTAGCCTGACGACGTCTTAGATCTTTGGGCCTGAAAAGCCTATTTGGTGCTAAAGTCGATGTATTGCCGACTCCTAGGAGCCGTATGCTTGTGCACTAGGGAACCAATACACTTAGCCAATCTTTTATACTTGTAATCAAGTCGAGGTTTGATTGTATCGTTATGTGTTCTATAACCTTACTAGCTTATAACCTATGACATGAATTGCTACTTGTAACCTTTTTCTTATTATGTATGAAAACCTTGGAAACTCACCAACTATTTTAGTTGACTCTTATTTTTATCATGTTTCAGGTCAACCTCAAGTTTAAAGTGAACCTTTTGAAGCATGCTATAATCTAGGACTTGGACCTAGATAATAAAATAAAAAGTTACATTATATTATGTTATGTTGAACTTATTTCTTGTATAAGACTTACGATTGTAATTTTTCCATTTCATGATTTATGATAATAATATTTACAATTTAATATATCATCCAATCAAAAGAAAGAGAATGAAACCTGGCGAAAAATAAATGAACACTTTGCTGAGGAACGAAGCTTCGTCTTTGTGCGTTATGTGGCTGTGAACAATCTTAACCCTCACATCTCGACGTTTCCGCCGTCAAGGTTGGGGTGTGACATTCAATGACGTACCATTCACCACGTCGTTGTTGGCTTGGGCTTGATTGGAATTGATGTTGAAAGCCCTTCCACGAGCCGGTGGCACGGTTCCCGCATTGCGAGGACATTGCGGACGAATATGACCAGGCTCGCCACAATTATAGCAGGTTCGGTTGGTAAGCATTGCAGTGTTGTTTGGCGCACGTAGACAAGTAGCCACCAACCACACAACAAGGAGAATCGACATGGAATGTTGCTTGCATGATGGTACTTGCACGTGTTACACATAGGATATGGACCAGCATAAGCTTTAGCCATGGGAGCTTGATTTGCAACCACCATTTGTTTTTTAGGAGCATTTGGGGCGGTCACAGCGTACTTGCGTCTCGAGGTGAACTTATGCTTCTTGTTTTGGGAAGATGACTCGGCCTTTACCTCCTTTGTTGCCTCTGGTGTCACCTTCGCAGTAGACTTGGAACCTTTTGCCGACATAGTGCCAGCTCTAATATGACTCTCGGTGAGCTGTGCGATGATAGTAATTGCCTCATCCAAAGTTGTGGGCCTACTACCCACCATGGCATTTTGAATTTGGGGTGGCACCCCCTTGATAAATTTCTCAATGTTACGGGGCACGGTGTCCACCATGTGTGGTAGAAGCATACTCAACTCATGATGCGGGGTGGAATAAGCCAGGTGATTTCCACTATCTTGTTTGAGGTTCCAAAATTCCTCCTCTAGCTTTTGCAACTCGCTCCTTGGGCAAAACTTTTGGATCATGATATCCTTAAATTCCTCCCAGGGCAACGCCAAAGCAACCTCAGTCCCACGGTTTCTCTTTTCATTATTCCACCATGTTAGTGCCTATTGTTGAAGGACACTTGTGGCATAACGAACTTTGAATTCGTTGGGGCACTCGCTAACGATGAACGTGTTCTCCATACTTTCAAACCACTCGAGAAGTCCAGTGGCTCCTTCTTTTCCACTAAAACTAGTGGGTTTGCACGAGTTGAAGTGTTTGAAATTACAGGTGCGAGTGTTCCCTTGTTGATTGTTGTTATTCTCTCCATGAGCACCGCTATTGTTCCCATTGGTGTTGTTGTTGCTATTAGCCATTAGAGTGCTATTAAGTTCAACAACCATGGTCGGGATGACGGCAACCATTTGCTAGGAATCATGGCGGCAAGCTTACGATCGGAACTTCCATGCTTTCCATGGTGACGAGATATGCTGGATATTCAAAATGAGTTAGTTACGGGAATGAGGATAACAAAGAATATTAGTTTAAACAAATACAAGCTAAGAGTTGTAAGGTACACGGAATGATTCCATTTGGTAACGCATTACCATTTGGAAACCTTGACACGTCAAGGTGACTTGACCCATTTGCCTTAGAAACTTGTGTATATTGACAATAGTTTATCATTCATCCCAGAAATCTCCAGAAGCATGACTAGTCCCGTAGGATTTATGCGAAATGATTGCCTTAGCCCGAAGACCTTTTGCCAGGAATCCAGAATACAGGTGTTTATGTATCACACAATATTTCTTAGGTTCATGGAATCAAAACCTTGATGAGATTTATATAGATTAGACATAACGTCTAAACATCCAAGTCATAAGCATAAGCATAAGATTCCATGTCTCATCAAGAATAAGATTAAGAGATTTCATGTTCGGGGAGATTCAAAAGTCAAAGATAAGTTTAGGGAGACAAGTAACAATGTTTAGGCAATCCTATGCTAAGGCATCAAATTGCACATAGGAGGGCATAGCACTATGTAGCATTCAAATTATATAATTTACAAGATAGAAATATAATTCTATAAGGTTCATGCATACTATAGTCTAGGTCACCATTTCTAATCACCTAAATCCCTATAGTTATGGGCTCTGATACCAATCTGTCACACCCCACCCTTGACGACGGAAACGTCGAGGAGTGAGAGTTAAGATCGTTCACAGTCATATAACGCTATTATTAAATCCAAATATATTATTCATAAGCTTCAAAGGTAAAATTACAAACATAAGTCTCAAATAAGAAAGCATAATAAGAAATATAACAAGTTCATTAATATATTTAACTAGGTCCATTCCTAGGTGTGAACAAGCTTCAAAAGTGGCGATCAAACTTGAGTATTTCCTGAAATATGTTAAAAATAAAAGGTCAACATAATGTTGGTGAGATTTCCATAGTATTCAATACATAAGTATATAAAAGATGGCAATTCATGTTGTAAGTTAGAGAACAAAGTAAAGTAGGGATGTAACACAGAATGCATAATCAAACTTTGACAGATTTTTACAACTCTCAAACGTTTACAAGTATATACGATTAGCTAAGTATACTTGGATCAACCAAGCAGGCTTGTCAGGCCCATAGATCTATGACGTCGCCAGGTTAGCAATAGTTAATGAGTGTACATATTTCGACATTACATGGTAGCTACAAAGTTCAACTAATCAAACATACAAGTAAATTGCCATAAGTTTACAAGAATCAAACGTTTACAAGTGCAAAGATTATAAAGAAACATGTTTCACCCCAAAGTGTGAAATATGAAAAAGGGTTATAAAAATACTCACTTGATGTATAATTGTATAAATGATGGTTAATAAGAATATTAAGCAACGTTCTAACGTAAACCTTCACAATGCACCTAAATATATATTTACAAGATTTTAAGTTTAATAAATAAGTTTAACGATTTAATGTGGACTAGGGTTTTAGAATTTGAGGATTTATAAATAAAATTAGTGAACTCTTAAATAAGTATGAAATTTTAAGGAACTAAGTCCTTTGTATAACTTGTAAATTTAATGATAAAATATAGCTAAATTTTCATGATTAATTCTTAATCAAAGATAACATAAGATCCAATAATAATTTAATATTTAAATTATCATTTAGAATCTATTTTTATAAAAATATTAGTTCTAACATTTGTAAATAATTTTTATGATAACATGTTTAAATGTTGTACAAGAAATAAATTTTCAGAAAATATTTAGATGATTTTAAAATGATTGAAGTTTGTAAAAATCATTTTTATATTTATTGGAATTCTTCTATAATTAAATTATGTTAAAAAGGCCTAAAAAAATTAACGGGGGTCGTCGGTTCGAATCCGGGACCTCAAGTATGGAATGTGGGTGTGGAACCAGTAAACTAAGGCCTTGGCCGCGGTTAAGATGGTTTCGAAACATTAAAACACAAGTTTCGTAAGATTCCCAATTTCCCCAAGAACCCTAGTTTGATATCGATTCAAATTGAAGGCTAAAATATCAATGAATACCGCAATAGACATGGGGCTTTTGTTCCCCATGTCAAATCGAGTGTGTGTATGAGATTAATTACCCGTATGATGATGAATTTAGGTCGAATTGAACGAAGAACATACGCATCTTTGTCGAAGTCGGTTCAAGATGCAAATATGGATAATAATTCAATTCGTTTTACAGGAATCTTCCAAGGGTCATAGTGATCAAAAGCTCCTTGTTAATCTTTGTTTATCCGGGATGATGATTTTGTTTGTTGCAAGTGAAATTAGAATCAATAATCGCTTAGGAATAGTTGTATGATTGTGTAGGTTAGTTTAATTTGATTATAATTACGATTTAATGCTTCGAACGACTATGAATTACGATTTAATGCTTCGAACGACTATCAATAATCGCTTAGGAATAGTTGTATAATTACGTTTAAGTTCGAAACAGCTCATAAGAATGATTAGAACGATTTGGGTTCCATAACCGGCCGAAATTTGGCGATCTTGGGCGTCACCGGAGCGCGCTGGAGCCCTGCCGGGGAAGTGGCCGAAATACGGGTTTGGGAGGGGGTGTGGTTTTGTTTTAAGAATTACACAAATGGTCCCTGTAGATTTCTATCTTTATAATTTATGCTCAAACTTTATTTTCAAAGTTTCTAAATTGACAATAAGGCCCATTGAACTTAATTAAGTTTTAACTTGTTAATTTTTATATCGTATTATTATCTTATTGTTATTAATATTAGTATTATAGTTATTATTATCATTATTATCATGATGATTATTATTATTACTCTTATAATTGGTTAATATTATATTATTATTTATTATTTATTATTATATATTATAATAATACTCATTATAATCTTTAAAGGATTAAAATACAAATTAAAGCAATATACATAAGCAACCCATAGGTTTCATGTATAGCAATAAAGGTCCTTACAAGAATTACAAAGCTAACTTTAAATTAACTCAAAAATACAAGATGTTACACTCATACACACACGCGCACGCACACGCGCACACACACACGCGCACGCACACGCGCGCGCGCACACACGCACACACACGCGCGCACGCACACCCACACATGCCCACATTGTCACACGCAACCCCAACCTTAACGGCGGAAACGTCGAGATGTGAGGGTTAAGATTGTTCATGCCACACGATGACTATTAAAAATGTTATTATTGTTAACATCATGATTCATATCATACATAAAAAATAACATAAGTCTTCCAAAGATAGCAAAATATAGAAAAAAATGCCACAGGAATAATAAATGTCTTTTTATTATTAAACTAGGTCCAACCCTAGATTACAACAATCTTCCAAAACAAGCTAAGCGTTACTATTTCCTGAAAATGTTAAAAATAAAAAGGGTCAACATAACGTTAGTAAGTTTTCCATAGTTTTCATACATATTATATAAAAGATAGCAATTCATGTCATAAGTTAGTGAACAAAGTAACTAGGGATGTATGATAAATGTAACAATCAAACCTTGACAGATTACAAGATTAAACGATTAGCTAAGTGTACTTGGATTAAAGCAGGCTTGTCTGGCCCAAAGATCTATGACGTCACCAGACTAGCAATAGTTAATTGTACATATAATAGTCATCACATAGTAATTAGTAAAGTTCAACTAACCATGACAAAAAAGATGAATTGCTCAAGTGTTTACAAGATTCAAATGATATACGAGTGCAATAATCATAAGGTAACATGTTTCCCCCAAAGTATAAAAATAAACTAAAAGGGGTATGGAAAAACTCACATGATGTATAATTGTATAAATGATGGCTAAAAAGAATAATAAGCAACGTTTCAACGTAGTTGATGGTTGCGGATAGTATACATATTTTGATAAAGATTCTTCACACATATTAAGTTTTAATTGGTTATTACTAATACTAAACCACACACACAAAAGGCAAGTGTACCTGTCGTGTGGTAATATAGTGTTGGTAAGAACCGCGTATCAATCCGTGGACACACTAAGCCTACTCAATAACCCTCATAATTGGCTATCAATTTTAGGTTTTAGAAAATGATAAGTTAAACATAAGAACGATGAATAAAAATAGATAAAGATAGGTTGAGACTTTTGGTGATTCTTTCAGTGAAGTAAGGTCGTTGTCCTAATTTAGATTACACATACGTAACCGTGATGAATTGGTGGTGTGATTTAAAGATATTGATTAATGTAATTATGTTAATGTTTATAAAGATGAGCTGTGATTTCTCGTCTATCCTGCTCTGTAGTGACTAGGATCACGTCAGGTTGAGTTTTACAGCTTAGATCAAAGCCCTAGTAATGTAGGTAAATCTTTTGTGAGCTATTTGACGTACGATTTCTGAAAACATAATTTAATGTTAAAAAGAGAGTTGATCAGGTTCCTTCCTAACGTATCATTAATTTTAGAAAACCATAACAATTACTGAAGATTTCTCAAACTAATAAAAGGTAACTCGTAAATGATTAGAAAGTTAAAGTGATATATTTCTAATAACCATTTCTAGTTCATTAGCCATGGATTTATTATGAAGTCCGGTTTCGTGAATGAAAGTTGATCATACATTTTTCAACCGTGTATGACAATCACAATCACAAACCATAAATTATAACTTCCCATTCAAATGTAGATGCTACCCATCAATAGTTTTCCCAAGACCACCATAATATTAACATAATATATATCGCATCATTAGTTCATCATAATTACATAAGTTTCATTAAATTAGGATAACATATAAAATTTAGCTCATAATAAGCTTGAACATAATAACAAAAGTAAAATTTAGCTCATAACTTCCCATTCAAATGTAGATGCTACCCATCAGTAAGAGTTTATAGAATAATTGATGAGCAATTGATGTGTTTATATGTATATTTGAAGCACATCAGTAGTCTTTCACAAGGTACCTAAATATATATTTTACAAGTTTAAGTTTAATAATAAGATTAACGTTTTAATGCGAACTAGGGTTTCGATAGGAATTTGGGTTTTTTTATAAATAAATAAAGTTAGTTATCGAAATCATAAATATATATTTAATACAATGAAAGGAAACTTAATTAATCCTTTTATAATGTTTTGTGAAATTAAATGATAAAATGTAAATAAAGTCTTATAATTAACATAATTAATCTATAATTAAGGATAACGTAGTGACCAATAATATTTTTATTGATTTCAACTATTTAAAGTTTATATATATATATATATTTAAAAGAATAAACTAATTATAACATTTGTTAGTATTATTTTATATAAAATATTAAGATGTTTAAAGAAATAAATTTACAGAAAATAATTAGATAACTTTTAAAATAAACAAAGTTTATTAAACCGATTTTTATAATTTTTAGAAATTTTTATATATTTTTTAAAGGCTGAAAAAGCATAAACAAAATATGTTGAGGGTGCTCGGGTTCGAACCCGGGACCTCAGGGTTGTGAAGTGTGCATGTGATCAATAGACCAAGGGCCGAAGCCGAGAAAACTCCCGTTCTTAAATTATTAAAACACAGTTATAAAGGAACCCTCAAATCAATGAACCCTAGAACGATTGTGATCCAAATTGATCCCCATGTAATTTTGAGTATGTACATAAGTTTAATTACTCGAATGAAGATTAGATTGGTAAGAACAGGTTAGGAACAAGCCATGACCAACGTAGAGCTTGATTGTGTTCAAATGATGATTATACTCCAATTAACTTCGTGTGGAGCTTCGAAGGATGTTCACGACCATAAGCCCTCTATCAATTTCAGTTTAATGTGCTCGGAAGATGGATTTTGATTGAGGTGCAGATTGCGAAAATGGAGAGAATCTAAGATGATGCTCGTGTTTGTTTCAGGTGAAATTGGAAGCGGTATTCGATTAAGAATAGTTAGATGATTGTTTAGGTTCGTTTAGTTATATTATTATTATGATTTAATGCATGAACGACTATGAAGTTAATGACATCGGTTATTTGATTGTTTGAGGTTCGTAATCGGCTTGTAAACGCAATTAAATGGTATAATCAAGTTTGAAACGTGTGCTAGAACAATTTGGAACGGTTTGGGGGTTAAAGAATCGATTTGTTTTCGAGGTGTTTGGAGTCATCGGAGCTTAGCCGGCTCTCGGCCGTAAATACACGGAGGGTAATGGGTTGGTTTTGTAAATTCTAAATGTTACACTTTGGTCCCTCGACTTTGATTTTATTATTTTATACGTAAAACTCTCATTTAAAGTTTATAAAATGACAACTAACCCCCCCCCCCAACATTTTAAATTTAACTTTTTAACATTTTCAAGTTTAGTAATTCTTAAAAATTATTATTATTAGTAACAATATTATT
>CM046447.1:85680747-85826383 GCA_025506515.1 Flaveria trinervia
CTCATTTTTAATCTTGTTTTACACGTTTGTTCTTTTGAAGATACTCTCTATAACCTAGGGTATGATCGTAGAGTGTGTTTTTGTTCATGAGGATATCATCGATTATCTTGTTGATGATTTGTGATTCTGGTCTACCGTCTTACAACTTTAACTTTGTTGTTCATATTTTCGTAATTTTCAATTTATATTCTTTAAAGTCTTTCTGGGTTTATTTGATTTGGTTTGGGTTTATTTGTGCTTAAGATACTAAAAATAAAAACAAATTTATATTTTCAGACATGTTTAAATGAATCTGAGAACTAATATTATATGAACCAAACATACTTTCTTTTCACTCATGAAAAAAGTTTTTTAAATTAATTGTTAGCATATTAAAGTCTCTAAACATATGAAAAAGTAAATTGTCAAAATAAAAAACTTTCTTAGCTTTAATTTTATTAAATTAGATCTCTACTCTTTCATACAATAAATTTACTTGTCAAAAAGTATTAAATATAATGACCTGGATTCCCTGTATTTGGTAAAACTGAATTGGGTAAGCTATATGTGTAAAAAAAGTTAGAATGTGACTTTGTTAAATTAATGGATTTTTGACTATTTAAGTTGTAACAACTAACAAGTCATTTTTCAAATATTATTTTCACAAGTAAATGTGGACGACTTTAGAATCCTTAATATAATATAATTAAGTTGAGAGAATTAAAAAAAATATTTTAGGACCTTTAGTATGTTAAAATTATGTTGAAAATCTTTTTCCATAAAAATAATAAAGTACCTTATTTTTATGATATTAACCCGAACTCATATAAACATTATACCAAAATTTAGTACGATGACAATGAGTGTTGCGTTTCGTTTCAGGCATAAACAACTTACATTAAATCTGATAGATATTTTGTTGCATTTTTGTGTATAAAATTTGTGAGAAAAGCAATTCATGTGCAAGTGCATCAACAAAGTTTCCAATTTCTAGAACTAGAAGTTTTTATTTTCTTTTCTTACGACAATTAAAAGATGCGTGTTTATTGTCTTTATATAGATATATAGATATACACTATACGTTTCATAGATATTTATTTAAGGAATTAATTAAATATTTAATAATTTCATTTCATCCAAGTACAAGTTTACTTGCTCTTTGTCAACAATATTTACTTGCATGTATGAGGTATTATCAGTTGTGTTGTATACCTTTTTTTATATGAAACATTAATACATTGTGCAGCTTATGTTTGCAGAAGAAAGAAAAAACGACACATGGATAGATAATGTTAGCGTACAATGTTGTTTAATATCACATTTAGATATGTATACATGTATGTCTCTGAGTCTTTATAGCCTAATAATATTAGTGACTGTCTGCATATATATGTTAAGAGTTTAGACTCTAAAAATAAGAAGTTTGATCATATATTGCTATAACATCTTTATATTGTTTGATGACGAGTGTCCACCACGGAACAATATCACCGATATAACTTGATCAATGTTCTAACATATAAACATGTTGGAAGTCAATGTTATCATTCACACCATACATAGAACTTATTGTATTACCCAAACAATACCATGACCAACATCCGTGAGGAGAAAGACTACAATCATGCATGACGTCAAAACCATGATTTCTTATTGCACCAACGGCTTCCAATTACATCATTATAAATACAACCCAATTACCAAGTGTGCGTTCATTCAAGTCTTCATTAAATTCTCCCCGGTTATAAACATATTCTCAAGCCCAAATATGATCAAATGTTCCACACCACTCCTATCGCAAGGCTAACGTTGTCTATTGCAGTGCCCGTCTTTTGTTTAAGTATTTATAAGTTAGTATATAAATACATCACCAAATTGTACTATTATTTTCCATTTCCCCTCTCTTAAAACCATATACAGTAGCTTTAATAAACATATGTAATACATGATTGAATAAAAAAACTAAATAGAATGAAAATCTATTAACTACAAATCAATATCTTTCTTATTATAAATAAAATAAAAATTTTGTTTCAAAATAAACATTTTAAAAAAAATATCATTTAAAAAAATTTTGTTATTATAATTCCAAATTTAATTATTTTTTGTTTATATAAAATTACTTTATAAAAATACAAATTTTATAAATATTTTATATTTTTAAAAAATTTTAATATTTAAAAATCTTCTTATTTTATAAAAAATAATTTTAACAAAAAATTTTTTTTATAAAAAACCTGAACCCTAAACCCTTAATAAAATTATATCTTTCTTAATTTATTAGAAAACTACTTTAATCTAATAAAATAAAATATTACTAATACCATAACTTATAAGGAGCTTTTTCATCTGGTTTGATAATAAGAACTTTGTTCTACACATAACAAGCAGTGCTGACTGCTTCTGCCCATAATATTAGATGCAACTTTAAATCAGCTAACATGATCTTAGTAGCCTCAATCAATACATTGTTCCTCTTCTTAACAATACTATTTTATTGAGAAGTTCTTGAAACCCTGCATTGTCTTAGTTGTTTAATAAAATAAAAAATGATAAAAAGAAAAATGATATTAACATGTATGACGTATCAACACGTCTCTAACGTCTCTATTAGTTATAATTTTATTAGAGTAAAAAGATAATTTACTCACACTTAGTCACTTTTTAATCTTTATATTTTTTTCCTTGAAAATATATATTTTTGTAATTTTGTTACGGGTAAAAAAACTTATTACATAAATTGAAGTTTGAGGGCACTGGGCACACAGCTCAAGCTCAAGCTCAGAGAAACCCTTTTTTTCGTTTGCTTTGTGGTTAATGGCTTCTCCGTAAAATCCTCCATCTCTCTCATCACCCTATTAATAATATCTTTCTTGTCTCTATTCCTCACACTACACTTGTTCTTCTTCAGATCTTCATCTTCATCATTTCAACCTGCTCATTCATCTTCTTCACAGATTTTCAGGTTAGTAGTTGCTAATCCTTCACCTAAACTCCAAATGTATGTTCTTTTTTTTCCCTAAAAGACGAGATCTGAATCATGCTTTACACTTGTTTTTCTTCCTACTTTTCCTGATTTTTGTCTAATGTCGTTTGTTTCGATAATCAGTTCACATGCACACTGCTTTTTAGCTTCATATGCTCTGGATGACTCTTTTGCCAACATTTGTGTCTGAACTTCTAGCTTATGAGACTTAATTTCTGCTCATTTATTACAATTTTTTTTTTACTTTTGTGTTTGATGTGTAAGAGGTAATGGATCTAATGTCTTCCTGGAGTTAGTATGTATGTATGTATCATCGTGCTTTTGTGAATGTTTTAATGTGCCCTTAAAAAGCCCCAAATGAATGCATTCTGATGTCATAGTGATTTGGTGTGTTGATTTTTATTCATGTTTCATGCTTCAATTGTAGGTGATTTGTGTATTCAAGCAAATTAAACTAGCAAATCAAGAGCTTTGGGTATCTGATGTCAGGGAATGTCTCTATGGAATCAAGTTTTGATAAGAACCCTAAATTGACTGAAAGAAACTATTTGGGATTATCTGATTGTTCTTCAGTAGATAGCTCTAATGTCCCAAGTATCTCAGAAGTGAACAAAAGTAGTTTAAATCTTAAGGCTACTGAATTGAGGCTTGGGCTTCCAGGATCTCAATCACCTGAGAGAGATCCAGAGAGTAGTTTAACAAGCTCTGAAAATCCTGATGAGAAACCCTTGTTTCCTTTGCTTCCTTTGGTTGATGGGATCTCCTCATCGTCGCCAAAAACGGTTGCTTCTGGGCACAAAAGGATATTCACTGATACGATGGACCGTTGTTCGGAAGTTAAGGGATTATCTGAAGGAAATTGGCTGTTTGCTGCTTCTGGGTCAGAATCAGATCCTTCGAAATCTGTAATTCAAGGGAAGTTTTCTAGTAATTTGAATGCAAATGGAATGGTGTCATCAGGTGATCAGCTTGCTAAAGGGTTAACAACTAATGTCAAAAAAGTAAACAGCTCTAATCCTCCTGCAGCCAAGTAAGCAAATAAGTGTAATTTTGTTGTATAAGAGGTTATTTCTGATTTGTTACTAATTTGCATCAAATTTTACAGAGCACAGGTGGTGGGTTGGCCTCCAGTTAGATCATTTCGCAAGAACATATTGGCTACAAGTTCGAAAAACAACGATGAAGTAGATGGAAAGCCTTGTTCTGGTGCTTTATTTGTTAAAGTTAGCATGGATGGTGCTCCTTATTTGAGGAAAGTTGATCTTAGAGGTTACTCTACATATCAACAACTTTCTTCAGCCCTTGAGAAAATGTTCACCTGTTTCACCATTGGTTAGTGGCACTTTTATATCACCTGCAAACTGCAAATATGGATGGTAGTTAAAATGTTGACTAACTTAGTATAGTTTTTCTATTATTTGTTCCTATTCTAGGTCAATGTGGATCGCAGGGAGGTGCAGGAAGGGAAAATCTTAGCGAGAGCAAATTAAGGGATCTTTTGCATGGATCCGGATATGTCCTTACATACGAGGATAAGGATGGTGATTGGATGCTTGTCGGAGATGTTCCTTGGGAGTTAGTATCAGAAAAGAACCTTCTTTCTGTAATTCCTTAATATAACTGGTGTAACTTGAATTTGTATATTCTTGTTTGGTGCAGTATGTTTATCAGCTCGTGCAAGAGGCTGAAGATTATGAAGGGTTCTGATGCTATTGGTTTAGGTATATATGCATCCCATATCCGATACATAATTTCTTTGGTATTTAATCATTAAAGAATTGTTTATTAATGTCAAAATGTGATTAAAATGCTATGTTTTTGGAATGCCTCACAGCTCCCAGAGCTGCAGAAAAATCAAACAGAAGTTAGATTTTGCCACTGCAATAGTGAAAAACAAGAATGGCTTTTGTTTGGGTGGAAGATGCGGGCTTGGGCTCGGGTTCGGGCTCAGTGTTGGGCTTTCCTTTCTATTTTCTGGTTGGTCTGCTGAATGGGAAAGTTGGTTTGTTCTGAATGAGTATTTCATGGAACAGTTAACTGCTTCTATCATTCTTAAGATTAATATCTTTTCATTGTAGGAAAATATTTAGTTTCCAGTTTGTAATTTTATTCTGCTTGATGAATGTGAGTGATTTCATAACATGTTGAAGTCACCTTGGACTTTGACTTGTAGTTGATTTGTGTCGAATGGTACTATTGTATGATATAAGATTGTGCTATGATGTTAAACTGCCCTCATTATTCTAGTTACTGTTCCTTACCTTGTAGTCACCTTGGACTTCTACTTGAAATGTGATCCCAAATTATGAGTGATCATTTAACACTTAGAGAGTGTTTGGGTGAGCTTTCTTGTGGAGCCAATATATATATAGTGTTCCTAGAGAGTAATATATAGAAGCTCTTGACTAGTGGTTTGTTCGAAATGACTTAGTGAAGCTAATAGCAGGGGTATGTATGGTCTGGTCTGGTTTGTTTTGTTGTGTTTTGCCTCAAAACCCATAAACTGGTTTGGTTAAATTTCTGTGGCAGTGTTTAGGTGAATACAAGTTAAACTAATGATGCAAAAACAATTGTGGCAACTGAGAAACATTGCAATTGACCTTCGAAGTGCAACTATTCTAACAAAAAACGATAAGCTACAAAATTAGAGCTAATGAACAAAAAGATAATACAACTTATTAGTAGTTACCAAAACACTAAAGTATTACAACTGATGATTGAGGATTACTTGCGACCCTTTATTAATGTTGCTGATGTGGAACAAAGTTGTTACGAGTATTTGTGAGATGGAGTGTGTTCAACAATTTTAGAGGGAGATCATTGTTTGAGGGGAGCTAAATCTAAAATGTTTATTTTAATTATCCAATATCCAATATCCAATTCAATTTGCTACAAACTAATTATTTCATTATCAAATTAACAAACTCAAAGCAACTCAGATCTTAATCTATATATATGCTTAGATCTATGAGAACGAGTGAAAAAACAAACGATACATCTTTTACTAATCTTGAATTCCTAAGAAAGGAGGGGCAGTAAGCTTCCTATTTATAAGAAGAATTTTAAGGTTAATTCCCTCAAAACATTTTTTATTACCTTAACAATCATCATTTTTCATTTTTAACTCAGAGATTTTCAGCTGTCTTTACTATAAAAAATGGGTGTTACATCTGTTTTGGATTAATGTGAATCGAGTAGAAATCTGTCGATTTTGTAAACAAGATTTTATTGTTAGTTTAATATGATTTGGAATGGTCATTCAAGGATCTTGGCCTTTGCCGAACAAACTCTTCCGCTGTCGACCAATACAATTGATGTCTTTTCAGCCACCCGTCCTCATATCGTTGTTGTTTTTTTGGTTTTGATGATTTTTTTATGTATCGGGTTTGCTACGGTTCACAAGTGTCGTGTTGTCATGTTAGGGTATTCATTTGACCAATTATTTGTGTTTGTGTTTGATATGGGATCATTTCCATATGGGTTTGGTTATATTTTTCTATATTCACATTCATTCTCTTGATTTGTTTCTTTTGACGGCTTTTAAATTGTAGCGAGCATGTACTATAAAACTTTTCTCATTTTCTTTTAGTTGTTTAGCTGCACCAAGGATCACGATCAATGACTATTAATCTCAAACTACGGTTTGATTAAATTATATTTTAGATTTATATATTCATCACTTAATCTACGGATTCACAACTGAACCACGGTCATTGGCCTTGAGTTCTTTTTCTTTCTTTTTAGATTTGTCGATCAAGAGACCACCACTTGCTAGCCTCAAACATTGTCACACAACTACGATTGTTGGTTATCTATCTAATGTGTATTAGTATATGGTTATTTGTATTAAGACGTATTAGTATATGGTTAATTGTATGAGCTTACGAGCCACTTATGTTTCTTGGGTTTCTTGTGATCTATATGTATTGTAACCTAAATATTTAATAATTAGTTTTAGTAACTCATGGATCACTTAAAATTAAAATCTATAACCTCTAATAAAGAAATGTTTCTTTTGCCAATTGTCATTGTTTTAACTCATATTTTTGCACACATGTTATTTTTCTAGACATACACAAATTAATTTTTCATCCAAAAAAGTATTATAATAATTTAAATACTCAAACAAATTTATCTCTCTTATTAAAAATAAATTTTATTAATTGCTATGTTTCTCTCTCTTATTTAATTTTTAAAAAAAATCAAAGTATCTTTTTTTAAATAGATTTTATAAAGGAAATTAGAAATCACATCTTTTAATCAAAATCTAAATAATAAGAAACTAAAGTTTTATATAATATGAAATTTTCTAGAACACTAAACATTTTTCAAAGTATTCTAAATTGTTTTGTTTTTTAAAAAAATTATAAACATGTGAAATATTTTAAACAGTCTTTACTAAAACAACTGGAATAATTATAAACCAGATTTTCTTGAAAACAAAATTTTTATAAAAAAATATTTTTAATAAAAAATCTTAAAACGAATGTCTAAAAATAAAATTTTTACATAAGAGAGTTATAAAATGATATAGTTGTTTTATTTCTTAAACTAAAGTATATATAATCTTAATTATATTTTACATTACAATATTATACTTAAAGTAGTTATTTATACGTAATTAACATTATATTTTATCTTCAAACGTAATTTTATAATGCATAAGTTTTTATTAATAATTAGTTAATATTTTATTTATTCAATCCGTGTATTACATGAGGCCTGACAAGTTAAAAGAAAATATGGTCTTATTTGTTTTGACAAAGTGGGGATGGAGAGAAAAAGGAAGGGTGAAACAAACATGGTATATTCCAAGAAAAATAATATGTAAATCATAATAGAAGAATGATGCAAGTAGAATTATTAATGATTTGATTTTAGTTTTAAACTAGGTTAGACCCCGTGTATTATACGTAATGAATAAATAAAATATTAAATAATTAGTAATCAAAATTTATGCATTGTAAAATCATGCTTGAAAATAAAATATGATTATAATTACGTATAAATAGCTACTTTAAGTAAATAAGCAATAATGTATTTTTCGTAAACTTTTTTTATAAAAATTTGTGATTTTTAAATATTTTATTTTAAGAAAAAGTTCATTGCATTATGTATTTTATAAAAATTTTATTTTTAAAAAGTGTGTTTTATAAAAAATAGGTTTTTTATTTATTAAATTATATATATTTATTTAAAATGGTAAGAGTAAAATTATTAGTATTCATTATTATTATTATTATTATTGTTATAAAGAAATGAGAAAATTAGCATGATAAGGCTTACAATAGTTTGATGTTTATTTTAGTTTTTTTATAGATAGATATATAGGCTAAAAACCCATTAATTACAAGGATTATGGTTAGTAAAAACACGAAAAGTTAGATTATAAATATTATAATATTAAATATAATTAAAAATTATATATACGTAATAGTTCAAGAAATAAAACAACTATACTATTTATAACTCTCTTATCTAAATAGTTTATTTTTTAACATTTGTTTTAAGATTTTTTTATAAAAAATTATTTTTTAATCAAAATATTTTTTTTAAACTATGATTTGTAATTATTTTGGTTATTTTTATATAAGATTGTTTTTAAAATTTCACCTTTATAACTTTTTAGAAACAAAACGATTTAAAATATTTGCTTAGAAAATGTGTAGCGTTTTAGAAAATTTTATATTATATAAACTTTTTGTTTTTTTATATTTAGATTTTAATTAAAATATGTATTTTTTTAACTTCCTTAATAAAATATATATTTTTTTAAAAATATTTTGGTTTAAAAACTTTTAGATAAAAGAGAGAATTATAGCAATTAATAAAATAATTTTTAATAAGAGAGAAAACTTGTATTACTATTTAAATTACTATAATACTTTTTGGAGGGAAAATCAATGTGTGAGTGTGTAAAAATTTGACAAGTGACAAAAAAATGGGTTAAAAAATAACAAGTGGCAAAAGAATCTTCTTTTATTAGTATTGATAGATTGATAGATAAGGTAATGTACAATTTGAAAGGGAACAATAAGATGGAAAATGAAATTGGAGGTGCTCTAGAATCTTATGATGCGTATAGAATAATTACTATTATGTAATAGTTATTAGTTTATTAGAGTAGAAAAATATTAGCAATTTAAACATTTTACCATTTAACACTTATATAGTATGTGGAAAACTAAGATCAACATAAATGTTTAAACCAATTACTTTAATCTATAGATATTAATAAAAGATTGTTTTTTTGTCACTTGTTATATTCTTAAACTATTTTTTTACATTTGTTATTTTTCTAAATATTCTTACTTTATATTCTCTCAAAAAAGTATTAAAGTAATTTAAACACTAAAAAAATTTCTCTCTCTTTATAAAAATTAATTTGGTCAATTGATATATTTTTCTCTCTCATCTACATTTTTTTAAAATTTAACTATGTTTTTAAAAATAAATTTTATTACGAAAATTAAAATTCATATATTTTCTAAAACACTAAACCTTTTGAAACAAAATATTTTAAATCGATTCTTTTTAAAATAATTATAAAAAAATATAGAATTTTCTAAAAGTAGTTTTATTAAAACAACTCGAATAATTAGAAACTTGAGTTTTTAATAAACAAGATTTTTATAAACAATAAATTATAATAAAATTTTAAAACAAATGTTTAAAATGAAACTATTTAAGAGATTTAAAAATAGTATAATTGTTTTATCTATTGAACAAGTACGTATATATAATTTTATACATATTTTATATTAAAATATCGTATTGTAACTTTTCGTGTTTATTACTAACTATAATCCGTTTAACTAGACTATATATTTATCTATATATATATATAGCTGCCTATAACCTATCTATTGTTTATTTACTTAAAATAAGTATTCATATGCAATTATAATCATATTTTATTTTCAAACATAGTTTTATAATTCACAAATTTTTATTATTAATTGTTTATTATTTTATTTATTCGACTCTTGTAATACACGGGATACTAACCTAGTAGTAATATAACACGGTCATGTAATTACACAATAATCTCTTTTTCTCTCTCTGTCTCTCACATCACATCCGTATTAAACAAATATTGCATATTTATATATTTCATATATTTTATATTTATGTATTGATTGTATTTCCATAGTTATCGTAAAGTTAGTTAGATTATAATTGAATTTATATGGCACTTCTACAAGGAATAATATTCAATAGAGTATTTTATATGGTATCAGAGCCAATCAATTTTCTGATGTTGAGAGCCCCGTTCAAAGAATCACTTGGTTCTCCAAATGTTACGCGGTTTGCCTTTCGAGTTTTATGTCGTTGCATAGTACTTAAATCAAACTTGGCCCTCCTGGGAGACTGCTTGCAACATGATCCAACTGGAAGAGCAATGTCAATTGGCTCGTCATACTTGTCAACCACCTCTCGCTGTTGGTGCCACTTATGATTTATCATCCTCTGCCCCGCCAAACCGTTGTGACCCATATCTAGGGGTGCAAACAAGCCGAGCCGACCCGGATCAATTCGTGATGACTTATGAGAACTCGAGTTCGAGCTCGGCTCGACAAATACTATTTCAAGCTTGAGCTCGGCTCGGGCTCAACTCATTATTAATTTAATTTTTATTACAATATTTTATATTTAATTTTGATACGTGAAGCTTGGTCTTGGGCTCAGTAATTAAATGAGCTTTATTCAAGCTCGAACTAGAGCTCAAACTCGATAAAACTCAACTCGTTTTGAGATTTTTATCTATTCTATCTTAAGTAGCTCGCGAGCAGCTCGGCTCGTTTGCACCCTACCCGCATCGAGGATCCTCCTCTCGTTCTAGTCAGAAATGCCCCACCAGGCCTAGACCAAACCACGGACCAATCGCAGCCTAGTCCTCTCGGCCTACTGCTTCGGTCCAGTAACCCCGGCCCAATCAACCCAATTAGGCATCTAGATCAACTCCCTATTGGGCTCCCTGGTTGGCTCAACCGTCTCTATGCTCCTATCCCACTCAAGTTGGGTGGGCCTACCCCACTTCCCTGTGGTCTGCCTCACCTTGGCCTTCAAACTTGCCAAGGTCCAATAGGCCTATAAGGCTGCATCAGCCCAAGAACTGTACACAGGCCAATATCATTGATTGTAATCCTTTGGAGCCCACGAGTCTTAGTGAAGCCTTCCAAGCCATGTCTTTAGAGCAAGGCGACACACAATGGTACATGGACACTAGCACTTCTCACCACCTATCCGCCAACCCAAGTATAGTTTCTAGCTCCTCGGTTAATTCTATTAAGTCCCTATTTGTCGGTAATGGCCATAAAGTGCTCATACTTGGATCGGGAAACATCCACATCCCACCCCTTTAAACCTTTGGTTGAATAATGTTCTTCACACCCCCATATTATCAAAGAATTAATTTTCATTAAACAATTCACAACAGATAATAATGTCACCGTCGAGTTTGACCCATTTGACTTTTCTATGAATGATTAATAGACTGCGAGGATATTGACACGTCACAACAATGATAGTCATCTCTATCCTCTCACTATGCCTACTCATGCTCCTGCTTCCGCCTTCATTATCACTTCCGGTTCAAATCATTGGCACGATCGACTTGGACACCCCAGCTCTCCCGTTGTGGATTTTTTGCTTTCTCGTAATTTTATTTCATGTAATCAGTCAAGTCGTTCACATTTTTGTAATTTGTGTCAATTAGCAAAACATAACCGCTTGCCTTTTTCATTATCTACTTCTTTTACATTATTACTGTTTGATATCATTTATTGTGATTTATGGACATTACCCGTACAATCCAAAGCACATTACAAATAATTCATGGTTTTAATCGATGATTATACTCTTTATGTTTGGGTGTTTCCATTAAAATCTAAATCCAAAACGTTACACAATTTGCAAATTTCCACAACTTAATTAATACTCAATTCAACCACGACATTAAGATTTTTCAATGTGTTTTGGGCGGTGAATTTAACAACACCGAATTCAAATGATTTGCTTCCGATCACGGCCTTCAATTCTAGTTCTCTTGCCCACAAACCTCCCAACAAAACAGATAGGTCGAACGCATGATCCGTAGACTAAATGACCTAATTTTGTCCCTTCTTATTCACGCCTTCCTGCCCTTACACTTTGGGTTGAGGCCCTTCACATAGCTGCATACCTTCATAATATTTTACCAACCAGACTCCTAAAAAATAACACCCTAACCACCGCCCTTTACCTTTCGCCATCCCTCATATGATTATCTTCATGTCTTCGGTTGTGCGTGTTATACAAACCAAACCGCCATTCGTTCTCACAAACTTTCCACTTGTTCCACCCAATGTGTCTTCCTAGGTTACATGGCCAACTACCACGGTTACCAATGTCTCGACCTCTTATCCGGTAAGGTCATATTCTATTGTCGTGTCACCTTTAACGAGACCTCTTTCCTTTACGCCCACTCCCATTCCGCCCATAATTACTCCTTCCTTAATAGTGACATCTCACCCATCTTTCCTAATCCCTACATTCCCACCACCACCTCCTCACCCCACTCCTAACCAACCCGCCCTAACCATCCTTACCCCTACATCTCCTTTTTGGAAACACCACCTACACACCCCCTTGCCCGCCTCACCCGCATCACCTCTTCCTCCCAACCGACATCCCAGCGTCCCCTACCTCATCCCAACAGCCTACTACCAACCCCATACTATCCGTTCACCCAATGATAACCCGGGCTAAAGTGGGAGTTACTAAACCCAAACTCCCCTTCAACCTCCACACCACCGCTTCCCTACCTCGCTCCCATCTTCCTAAATCACACCTACACGCCCTTTCTAATCCTTGTTGACACGAGGCTATGAACACTGAATACAAGGCATTAATAGATAATAACACGTGGGAGTTGGTACCTAGACCTCCCAATGCTCATGTCATACGTTGCATGTGGCTATATCGCCATAAATTTCATGCAGACGGGTCGTTGCAAAGGTATAGGCTTGTCTTGTAGTTAATGGCAAATCATAATAGTTTTGTATAGATTGCTTTGACACGTTTAAACCTTGTTGTAAAGCATGCAACCATTCACACGATCCTTAGCATTGCTGTCTCCCGGGCATGGCCTATCCACCAGCTTGACTTCAAGAATGTATTTTTGCACAGAGACTTAAATGAAACAATGTACAAGTTTCAACCATTGGGATTCGTCGATCAGAAACACTCATCACATGTATGTCGGCTCAAGAAATCACTCTATGGCCTAAGACAGGCACCACGTGCATGGTACCACCGGTTCGCGATATACATTCAGTCTTGTGGTTTTCGTAGCACTAGTAGTGACTCCTATCTTTTTATATATCAAAAGAGACATCAAGTTGCATACATTTTATTATATGTTGATGACATTATTTTGGCTGCTTCTCATGATAGGTTATTCACACATATCATTCAATCCCTTTCCATCGAGTTATCTATGACATATCTTGGACAAGTACATCATTTTCTGGTCGTACATGTTACTCAAGCAAATGGGACTTATTTTTTTTATCAGGAGACATATGGCCATGACATTCTCGCTCGGACAAACATGCAAAATTACAAACCCTGTTCAACACCAGCTAACATAGACTCCAAAATGGGTTCTCACATAGGATCTTCTAAAATTAATTTTACATTATACAGGAGCTTAGCTAAAGCACTTCAATACTTAACATTCACACGTTCGGACATCTCATATGCGGTCAACAGGTTTGCCTATTCATGCATGACCCGAGAGAACCACATTTTCAGTACCTTAAACGCATCCTACGGTATCTTAAAGGAACTGCCTCACATGGACTTCACATTACTCCTTCCAAGTCTACCACTCTTACCGCCTATTCCAATGCTTACTGGAGAGGTTGTCCGAACATGAGAAGATCCACTTCCGGCTATCGTGTATTCTTGGGAAACAACTTAGTCTAATGGTCTTCAAAACAACAGAGCACAGTGTCACGATCCAGTGCAGAGGCCGAATACAGAGGGGTCGCCAACACAGCCGCCAAGACGAGTTGGCTACAGAATCTTTTTCTAGAATTATTTATGCCCACTCGATCGGCTACTATAATCTTCTGTGATAATATATCCGTTGTCTATCTTTCTGCCAACCCCTTGCATCATCAATGTACCAAACATGTCGAAATTGACATTCATTTTGTCCGTGAAAAAGTCTGGCTAGGCTCTATTTGGGTTCTTCATATTCCAGCCGACTAACACTAGGCGGATATATTCACCAAAGGTCTCCCCAAACATCTATTTCATTGCTTCAAGGACAGTATACGCATTCGAGCTTCTTCCGCCTAGACGAAGGAGGACTATTAGTCATATATTTTGTAATTCTGTACTGATTGTACTTTCATAGTTATTGTAAAGTTAGTAAGATTATAATTATATTTATATGATACTTCTACAAAAAATAACATTCAAGAGAGTATTTTACAATCCAGTCAACTTTACATGTTGATGCTCACATCGTCATCACAGTCCTCTATTCAAAATTGGTTTCATGGATCACTCATAAAGTCCAAAGTTACATCACACTCTCCAACCCTTGAAGGCCACAATAAAACTTGAAATAGCTATCTACCAACATTAACTACGTTTTGAATGTACCTCCCACTGCCACATAACCTTATTCGACACCACATCGTACCACTTGGTTTTGCCTGAAGCCAGGTTGACTCAGGAATTCAACCCACGTACACAATAATAACTTCAATACACATATTGAATACAACATATATTTATTACTATAAACATAAACAATATATACATAATTTTCTTCTTTTATATTATGCAACTTTCTTGAATAAATATACAAAATTTTTTAAATCCTAGAACTAACTATTAAAAGTTGATTTTGTTTGGTTCATTATTTATAAAATAAAAATCATATAAATGATGATAATTGATAATGTTTGGATTATTTAGGCTATATTATTGGGTGGGCCTAAAATGGACGTGGGCTTGAGGAAGATTGTTAAGTCCTTGTAAGTGATGAATGATTTAACAACATATATAGGCCCTTCACCACCCATTCCAAATTTAACAGCTATGTTTATGGAGCCCGATTACGATAGCTCTTCATCACCCGATTAAGACGCTTTTTTTTAACTATTTTTTTTAAAAGCAGACATTTTTTTATCATGTAAATATTCTACTTAAGGTGAATATATTAGCTTTTTTTTTCCCTTATATAAAGATAAATAAACAAAGGTAACCAAGGGTGAGATTGAACTTTATTTCTATCCGAAAGAATAGAGAGACTATGAGACATCTGGCTCAAACTTATATAGAAAAGTATTGTGTTTCAAAAGTTAATGCGATTAATATCTTGTGACTAATTAATCTTTTATGGTACACAAAGGTTAATTTTTTACTAAGGTTAGCATGATTAATGATATCAACCCAATTGTTAATTACACAACCTTGATTATCTACTACCATCTGAAAGGAAAAGGAGTGCTTTGGATTTGCGTAACCAAACCCTAGTGGTAAGGTTCCTAAAGTCTCAAGAGATGGCATTCAAAGGATACACCATAACAATAAATGATATTATCAAAGAAGTATTATTATCATTTTGAATATGCGTTTCCTTTGTAAATGAACTAGATATCCTCCAAAGTGGATTACAAAGGGAGAAAGCAATGATCAAATGTTCAAGATAAATCAACAAACATCTTCTAACATTGATCATTATGTCTACTTTTTTTTTATTTAATCTTACAAATTTCACAATATAGGATTGCACAACGACCCCTTTTGCTTTACATTAAAATAGAGTGGGGGTGGGGGTGGGGGTCTAATTCCTTCCAATGCTCAATATTTCATTGGTTAGGCTTATGGATACAAATGAACATTGGGTGCAAAGTTAGTATTTAAAATTAGGGCTTAGTCATGTGGGGTGTCTTAAATCATTTCAAGTTGGTGCATACAATATTGTTTTGAAAAAAGATAATAATTTATATAAAAAAAAGATAGATAGAAATGACTCTTTTGCGATTAATTAAAGGCTCTTGTCCAATGAAAGTAGGGAGGGGTGGTGTCTTCTACTCTTTTTTACGTAAAATACAGGGGGTGTCCACATCACATGCCATATGTTTAGCATATCCATATGAATAGTATTGGGATTTATTCCAAAAGGGATGATGACTTTAAAGTCAAATATTGAAACTCATAGAAAGTCAAAAAAGAACATGAGAACTTTAAGTTAGAGTGACAAAGGGGTAAGGGAGTCTTCTAACATTGCCTTCAAACCCTTTTCCAATGATGCATATGTCAAATGTGAGTGCATGTGCCCTCACATGTCAAGAGAAAGAAGTGAGCACCACTTGGAACACATTTTATTTTTTTATTTGGTAAAATTGTTACAAATATGATTGTGGGTTTTGCCTATTAGGTAATTATATTTGTATAAAGAGTCATCAATTTTGCACTTTTTCGCTTTAGTGTTTATTTAATTTGCATCATTCTTGTTCGAGTATAATAAGTAAACTTTAAGTAACAAATAATGTTCTAAGGACAATTATTAGATATATTGGTTATTGTTTTCAGAGAGGAAAGTGAAAATAGCATGATAAGGTAATGTTCTACCAATGTGAATTTTGTATCTACAATTTATAATTCTCAGGAATAAAGAAGGAGATAAAAATAAATTAAATCCAACGCTAAAATGAATGTATCATCTAATTTAAAATATGAAGATATAAAATAAAATGTAAGATATTTGAAAGTCACATTTGTATATGCATGTGTATTATGGGTGAGAGATATGTGCGTCTTTTAAGCTTGTGTGGGTTTGGAAGCAAAATATATAAGTTGAACATATCATTGTACTAGGTTAAATATTATATTGTAATGATAATGATGTTCTTTGATCGATATTGGTTTCATTTTTCAGACTAGCAACACAGTAGCATGAGTCGATAGAATTTACCATAACTAAGAAAACCTAATTTGAACATAACTTGTTTTTGACAAAATTTATGTGGGGGTGTCAAGAAAAATAAATTAAGCACAATTGCGAATTCATGTTTTCAAAAACTAACTACCAAAAGTTATTGAAGAAAAATGAAGTTGGTAAAAAAAATAGGTTAACAACGTATATTATATACTATGCGGATTAAATTTGAAAATTTAAAATATTATTTAAACCTTTAGAAATGTTTTTGTCGATGGCATTTGATTGGTCACCGACTGTCACACCCTCAAAATCCACTGGGGGTTCCACCGTAAGGCGTGTGACAAATCAAGATCTCAGACATAGTTATATCAAACGATACTTGCGATTAAAAATAAGTGTTTGACCTTAGATCAAAGTAAAATTGTAAAACATAGTATCAATTTAATCAATGTGGAAACATAAACGTTTGAGAAAAACCATGAGCAAATGCGTAAAACAAAGCGCACAAAGAAAAGTGGTAAATATAATTGAACTTGCTTTTAAATGATAAAAATAATGCATGAGCCTCAGATATGCAACCCTAGCCTTAGGCGTGCCAACGACCTGAGAAGACATGCTAAAGTGTGTCAACACAACGTTAGTGAGTTCACTAGTGTAAATGAATAAATATGTTTGAGTGTTTTCTTGTTAAAAGTAAACAAAGGTATACCATAGGTAGCTAGCCTATGTATCGAGTTACTTAGTGTTTGGAACCGAAGCTGACTGTTTGTGAGTTGTTTTGCCTTCGGCCATGTCTTATCACAGAACAATGGCAAGTGTCTAGGTCAATTAAACACCCGTTCGACCTCCATTCGAGTTAGTGTGACTAACGCGGGTGGGGTTTGTCAAACCCAGTAGTACTACTCAAAATTATACCGCTAGTTCAATATTAACGTTTCCAATGTGTAAGGACTTACATAATAATGTTTGTACTATAGTAACAAAGTGATATACCAATAATATTAAAACCAGATAAATACAAATAGTTTGAATGCTTTTACCCCAAAAAGGAAAGTAAGTAAAACTGGGGCCGTGAACACTCACCTTAGATGCGTTAGAAAACATGAAATGTAAAAGCTGGAAGATAATCATTACCTAACAAATGTATGTTCATGAGTGTGTGTACATAATGGTTAAGTTGAACCCTGTTGTTTTCAAACAATGTAATTGCTAACATGTTCGAGAACTGTTTGGTACGTTTCACCAAGTTGATTTTTTACTGAAGTTGACTTTTGTTGACCAAAATTGACAAGATTGACCCGACGAGTTGTTGGTGACTCAAATAATTAAAAACTTTTTTAGTTATACTTAAATAGCTCAAATAATAATTCACGTAAATTTTTTTTTTTATTTTTGGAAAGTATGATATCGTTACTCATGTGCAATCCATTATAATATTATGAATCATATGACAACAACCATCTCAATTATATTTGTAACACATCCAAAAATTATCCATAATATATTAGCATAACCAAGAAACTTTAGCATGCACAAAGTGTCTGTAAGAATTAAATGTAAAGACTGTTGCAACTCAAACACTCAAAGTCTCCTGCATGCATGCACAAGTGCATTGAAAAAGAATGTTTCGGAAGTTTCACAACTGCAACAGAAATATTCTAAGTGAGAAATCTTCTGAAGCCAAGACTAATATCTTCCTAAGCCAAAGATGAAGTCTTCTGAAGCTTCAGAGACAAAGTCTTCCGAAGCCAACACTAAAAGACAGATTTCTTCCGAAGATTTTTGACACATGCTTTATCTGATGTACTTTACATAAAGTTGGATCCCTTTCCACTGCAACTCTGTAAAGTCACCGACTTACATAAGTTGGTGAAAAGGTCCATGCTTTTAGTAACTGTACGTTGAGGTCTTGAGTCTGTAACTTTCTACATCATGTACTTTATCCTTTTTGTAATACATTAGGATGTGAGCTATGGCATGTCATAGTCACTAATCAAAAGGCAATCTTCCTTTTGACTCTACAATTGATTTTGTTTGTGTCTAGCCAATTATATCCAGCTAGCCTTCAAAGTATGGCTGACTGTAGGATGTAGTATATGTATCTTAAGTACTTGTAACTTTCTGAATATGCTTGTAACATTCGTAATAGAACTTGAGAAAGCAATATACTGCAATATTGAAAACCAACTCCTTATGTGTTTTGTTATCTTGTTCTGTCTCATATTTACTTGTGTTCTTAGTATCATTATAAAAGTTAACCAGTTTCACTGTTTGATTAGTTAAGTGTTCTTATCAACTCTCCTCATTATGTTATTGTGTTGTAAGTGCATACCCTTCACCGGTCCTGCATTTTGTATCAGCGCATTCCAGGTTCTTAATATAAGATCTCACCATCTTAAGATCTCTCTCACACACAAAATACTTAACTTATCAAATGGCAGCCATTTCCAAATCTGATATGGAAACTGAAACCATGACAAAGTCCCCACTGATCACTCTTGATAACTTTGACACCTGGTGCCAAAGAATGGAAGGTTTCATCAGGTCTCTAGACTCAAGAATGTGGGAGTCCGTTGTCAATGGACCTTACATACCAAGCACCTCTTCTGCTACTGGTGGTGGTATGATCCCCAAGGCTGTGGCTGACTACTCAAATGAAGATAGAAAGAGAGTAGAGATTGACCAGAAGGCCATGACAGCCCTTCAGACTGCTCTTCCAAACTCTGTATATAGAGGTTTCAAGAAATGCAAAACAGCTAAGCAGTTGTGGGATGCATTGAAACTGATGTATGAGGGTTTCTCTGAAGCTAAGGAGAACAAAAAGGATCTCCTGAAGTAGTGGTTTGAATATTCACCTTTCAAGCAGGTGAAACCATGACTCATTAATACTTTAGGTATGTTGAGATTATGGACACCCTAGTGGATGGTGGAGTTGCTCTTGAGAACAGAGACATTGTAAGGACGTTCATGTCCTCACTTCTTAGGCAATGGACACACTACTGTGTGGTTATCAAGAGAACTGAGAGCCTGAAAACTCTCACTCTGACAGAGTTGTGTGGGATTCTTAGTGTCTACCAGATGGAGATGAACATGCAAGGTTCATCTGGCAACTCCAATAATCAAATGGGTTCAGCCTTTCATGTGGTTGAAAGCGATAGCATAGAACCCTAACATCATCTCATATGCTATCCTGACAACTCACAAAAAGGTCTTTTCATCACCTTCCCTAAGACACCAAGGGAGAACTACACTCAAGGAAGCCCATTCCAAGAGACAAGTTCTTCTCAAGCCTTTGTGTCTTCTGATGAAAGTTGTGGAAGCTTTCTTTTCACCCTTGAAGACTTGGACTGTATCCATCCAGATGATCTGGAGTACATGGAGATAGTCCAGCAGATGGCTTTTCTCAGTCATAGAGCCAAGAAGTTCTACAAGCGGACTGGAAGGAAGTTCCCCAGCAATGCAGCCAGTGGAAAGTTTGGACTGGATAAAAGCAAAGTCAAGTGTTACTACTGTAACTTGATTGGCCATTTTTCCAGGGAGTGCAAGGCACCAAGAACAAATGGTGGCCAAGCACAATCCAGACCAAACTACACTAACAAAGCTACCCAGAATGAGAAGCTAAAGCAGCAAGCTGCAGTTGCTGTTGAAGAAGGAGGCTTTGACTAGAGCTTTTAGGTGGAAGATGCTTCTCCAAACCAAGCACTGATGGCAGATCATGATGAAGCAAAGGTATTGGAACATCTCTGTACCCCTAAATGTAATGCTAAAGTAAACATATACAGGTCCTACAACTTAGAAATGAGATCTGATCTTGAGTCCTTAGACATCTTAAAGGTTGATTTTAGAAAGACTAAAAGTGATTATAAATTAAAGATAGAGGACTTACACAAAACTATTTCAGTTCTAAAATATGAACACACCAACTATAGGACTCAGATCAAGGATCTCATAACTAAGCTGACTGAATGCGGGGCTGAGCTTGTGATCAGCAAAACCAGGGCAGAAAAATGTGTTCTTGAAGAAGAGACCTTCAAGAACATGATATCCTCATCCCTATACAACAAGGTGTGTTATCAAAACAAATAGGTCCTAGGATCTAATGAGATAGCTCCTTCATACACAATCTTGTCTGTAAGATCACCCAGGTGTGGAACTTGTGAAGATGAGCTTCCTCTCATAAACCCCTTGAGTGAAGAGGATGAAGAAGTGATGGTGAAGAATTCCTCTGAGAAGAGTGAAGAGGAGGATTTTAAGAATGGTCACTATCCTTCTGAGGAGAAGAAGAAGACTGTGATGACTAAGTTTATGAAGAACTTGTGAAGACGATCTTCCTCTCATAGACCCCTTGAGTGAAGAGGATGAAGAAGTGATAATGAAGAATTCCTCTGAGAAGAGTGAAGAGGAGGATTTTAAGAAGGGTCACTATCCTTTTAAGGAGAAGAAGACTATGATGACCAAGTCTATGAGGAAGAACTTGATCAGAAAGAGCAAGAGAAAAGCTAGGAAGGATCAAGAGATCAAGGCCAATTTTGATTCTAGGCAGAAACAAGTTTTTATCTCTGCAGGGTTTGAAGTCGTGAAGCCTGAAGACATCAACCTAAACTCTTCTTCAAAGAGTTCTGGTTCATGTTCAAATCATCTCAACACCAAAAGAAGGCTGATATGTTGTGTACCACTGCTACACAGCCTGGACCATCTAACTCCAAGAATAGTTCTCAACCTAAAAGAACTGTCTCAACATCTGCAAAGATGAAGGTGGAGAATGAATATGATCAAGATCAGTCTTGTTCTTAGCAGAAGGCTCTTGGGAAGAAGAAAATGAAATGTGTCATGTGTGAAAGTACTTCTCATCTTGCTAAGGATTGTCCATACAATCCAAGAGGTACTCTTCATATGATCAGGAAAATGACTTCCAAGAGTTCCAAGAAAATTGCAGCTTCAGAATCTGTTTCCTTCGGAAGCTCCTAAACAAAGATGAAGGCAAGTGGAAATTGTCTTCTAGAAGAAAATTTGGTCTTGGAAGCAAGGAATACTTCCGAAGCACTAAAGTCTGCTGCAGTGCTTGCAGACTCTTCTGAAGGTCCGGTCAATAAAACTTCCGAAGTCTCAAAAACTTTTGAAGTGTTGAAGGTCAAGCCCAAACTTTCAAAGGAGGTGTGGAAGTCAAAGAAAGACCAAGTGACTGAATGTTCTCCATCAACAACAGCTCAAGATCCTCAAAGCACAACTATAGGATCTATTACTATTGCATTACCTTTTACTTCTTTTAGTGAGCCCAAGACCAATAAGGCTTGGGTTTCCAAATGTAACTAATCATTTTCTTTGTGCAGGGACATCTCAAGACAAACAAGAATATCTAGATTATTGATAGTGGCTGTTCCAGGAACATGACAGGCAATAGGTCACTACTCCAAAACTTTGAAAAGATTGACAGAGGGCTAGTTGCTTTGGGGGAGATGAAGATGGTTACATTTCTGGAAGGGACAAGGTCACAAATGGTAAGCTCAACATTGAAAATGTAAACTTTTTCAAAGAGCTTGGGTACAATCTTCTGAGTGTATCCCAAATTTGTGATCAGAGTCATAACATGCTCTTTACTGAGCATGAGTGCATTATTTGGTGGTCATTTCTCATGAGCATATCCTGCTTAGAGTCCCTAGGAAAGGGAACATATACAAGATGGACTTGCAAGAAACATCTTCCTCTGGAGAAGTTTCATGCTTTCTATCTAAAACAAATAGTGATGAGTCTTTCCTATGGCATAAAAGAACGTGCCATGTAAACTTTAAGAACATGAATAAACTTATTAAGAATGATTTGGTAACTGGAATGCCAAAGAAAGAGTTTACAAGTGATGATCAATGTGTTGCATGCCTGAAAAGGAAGCAACATAAGGTATCTTATAAGCCTAAGGAAAGAAATTCCATCACTACACCCCTACACTTGTTACATATGGATCTCTTTGGCCCCACCAGTGTAATGAGTCTAGGAAGGACCTCATATTGTTTAGTGATCACAGTGACTTTACAAGATTCACTTGGATCTTTTTCCTTAAAACTAAGGATGAGACTCCTAAGATTCTGAAGAATTTCATCTTAAAGATTGAGAATCAATCTGATCACAAGGTCAAAATCATAAGATGTGATCAAGGAACTAAATTCAAGAACCAAATCCTTGATACATTTTGTGATGAAAAGGGTATTACAAGATAATACAGTGCTCCCGGGACTCCTCAGTAAAATGGTGTTGCTGAGAGGAGAAACATGACACTAATTGAAGCTGCAAGAACCATGATGTCTGACTCTAAACTGCCCATCACCTTCTGGGCAGAGGCAGTCAACATTGCTTGCTATGTGCAAAACAGAGTTTTAGTGGTTAAGACTCATGGCAAGACTCCTTATGAACTTTGGCACAAGAGGAAACATTTCATTGGTTTTCTCAGGTCATTTGGATGTCCTTGCACCATTTTGAATACCAAAGATCAATTGCCAAATTTGCTAATAAATTAGATGATGGACACTTTATTGGATACTCTTCCCAAGCTAAGGCTTATAGAGTATACAATCTCAGTAATAGAATTGTTGATGTGACTTTCAATGAACACACACCCTGTGTGCACCACAATGACAAATTCAGCTGATACATCTAGGATGCCTTCAAATTCCAGCTCAAAGGCACCACAACTAGATAAAAACACTTCAAATGCAGAAGAACATAATGGTGGTGGTGACAATGATCAGGAATTTATTAATGTTGATAACCACTCCATAGATGACAACATCAATGATGTCACACACTTATTGGATCAAGTTTCTCTTGATAAGTGTGCTGATGTGGTGGGAGAAACATCAATGTTAGATCTAAATTTCTTTAATTTAGATCTCTCTCAACAACTTGTTGTGATCCCTCAGCTAAGGATCCACAAGTCTCATCCCACTACAAACATCATTGGAGATGTTGACTATAGGGTAAGAACAAGAGGACAAACCCGTGAAGCAAATGTTTCTCTTCACTCTTGTTTCTTGTCCCAGATAGAGCCAAATAAAATTAATAAGGCTCTGAAGGATGGAATTTGAGTTGAAGCTATGCAAGAGGAGTTGCTTCAATTCAAAAGTCAGAAAGTTTGGAACCTTTGTCCTCTTCATCATGGGAAGACTACTATTGGAACCAAATGGGTGTTTAGGAAAAAGAAGGATGATAGAGGCATTTTCATCAAGAACAAATCTAGACTAGTTGTTCAAGGATACATACAAGAAGAAGGTATTGACTACACTGATGTCTTTGCTCCTGTAGCAAGACTGGAAGCTGTTAGGATATTCTTGGCATTTGCTACATCCAAGAACTTCAAGGTCTATCAACTTGATGTCAAGTGCGCTTTTCTTTATGGGTGATTGATGAAGAGGTGTATGTCAAACAACTACCTGGTTTTGTAGATCCGAATCATCCTGATTATGTCTGCAAGCTTGACAAAGCTCTTTATGGGCTGCATCAGGCACCCAGGAATTGGTATGAGACTCTATCTCAGTATCTCTACAAGCATGGATACAGAAGAGGTACTATAGATGGAACTCTCTCATCAAAAGACAGGGAAATGACATAATGCTAGTTCAAGTGTATGTAGATGACATCATCTTTGGTTCACCTAATCCAAAGCTTTGCAAAGACTTTGAGAAGCTGATGAAGGACATATTTGAAATGAGTTCCATGGGGGAACTCAATTTCTTTCTAGGAATTCAAGTGAAGTAAGTTGAAGATGGCATCTTCATTAGTTAGTCAAAGTATGTTCAAAACATACTTAAGAGATTCAACATGACTAATTGTAAGATTTCTAAGACACCCATATCCAGAAACCACTCCCTTGGACCTGATCTTGAGGGGGAGTGTGTGGATGAACACCTTTACAAGGCTATGATTGGGTCTCTTATGTATCTTACAGCTAGCAGGCCTGATATCATGTTTGCCACATGTATTTGTGCAAGATATCAAGCCAACCCTAAGATGTCACACCACATCACTGTCAAAACGATTCTAAGATACCTAAAAGGTGCCTCAACACTTGGTCTTTGGTATCCTAAGAATTCTAACTTTAATCTGTATGTTTATACAGATAGTGATTATGGTGGTTGCAACATGACTACAAAGTCTACATCTGGGGAATGTCAGTTTCTTGGTGGAAGGGTTGTCTCATGGCAATGCAAGAAACAATCATGTGTCTCTGCACCAATTGCTAAAGCTGAATATATTGCTGCTACAAGCTGCTGTGCTCAAGTGCTTTGGAATCAGAATCAGATGCTTGACTATGGATTTAACTTCATGGAGACTCCCATTCACATAGACAACAACAGTTCTATCTCTATTATAGAGAATCATGTGTAGCACTCAAGGACAAAACACATCAACATCAGGTATCATTTAATTAGAGAGAATTTTGAAA
Source organism: Flaveria trinervia (assembly GCA_025506515.1). Classification (NCBI taxonomy): domain Eukaryota; kingdom Viridiplantae; phylum Streptophyta; class Magnoliopsida; order Asterales; family Asteraceae; genus Flaveria; species Flaveria trinervia. Next base: position 85,706,095 of record CM046447.1, read on the forward strand.
AGGGATTAATTAACTAGTCAAAGTTCACACAAATGAATAATATGCTGATCTGTTTTTAAAGGCTTTTGATGAACAGAGATTTAAATATCTTATATCAGCTATTGTGATGATAAACTTTGAGTAGGTTTTTCTTAACACTAATTCTTATTATTTCTTAAAATCTATGTGTCCTAAGTTGTCTAGTTTATCACCTTCATAAGCTCTTGTTTTCTTTGAATAAAAACTTTTTAAAGACTTTCCTTAGAATTTTGAAAATTTTTTGATACTTCGGAAGATATGCTTTTACCTTCGGAAGAAACTCATGCCTTCAAAACAAATAACAGTCTAAGTAATTTACCTTCGGAAGAAATTTCTGAAATATCTTCCGAAGCTTAACACTTGTTCAGACACTTATATGTTTTCAAGGACTTTTTCTTCCAAAACAAATTAACTCTCGGAAGCTTTGCTCTTCTGAAAAAAGCATCCAAGTTTTAATTCTCTTCCGAAGCAAATTTTTCACAACTCTTAGGAAATTCTTCTGAAGTCATTTTACCATTGGAAGCTTTTTCATTAAAACTTTCGAAGACAATTTACCTTCGAAGCTTTTTGACTTCCAAGAAAACTACTTTTTGAGCAAAAGCAAACTACTTTTTTAGAGGTGGGAATGACATCCGGATTTCAAAGTTTATCATCTTTCATTAACTTTGTCTTAAATCCTTTTCACATATAAACCTAATGGTTTCCCCCTCTTTCTATCATTTTTATCTTTCCTCCAAACCTAAACCCCAAATTTCTCTCTGAAGTTACTTCCGTTCATCTTTCTTCATCCTTAAGCTTTCTTACAATGGCAAACCTTAACCATAGAAATGAACCAAATTTCTCCATGCAGTTACACAGGCAACACAACCAAGTTGCTCTGTTACACTCTGAGAAAGATCCACATTTCTCATAGGTTTGCTGTTTCTTAGCTCTATCCAACTACTTCACCTCTTTTACCATTGATCCTACTCTATATGAGGATCATCTACTCAAATTTTAGAAGACCTGCCAATAGGTCGTTATGGATAAGGAGAAGGCACTGTTTGCCACAGTGCAGGGGAGAACAGTCTTCATCACTTCGGTCATCATTAACATGCATCTTCAGCTGGATGATGAAGAAGGTGAGGTGTTCTTCCCCAAGAAGCTGTTAACCACTCTTTTAAGCAGATGGACTATGAGGGAGATTTCTCTGTAAAGACCTTCAGGAAAGGGAAGGTCTCATCCCAATAGAAATTCCTACTCCATGTGGTTATCCACAACTTGTCAAACAAGCATGGAGGATGGGACCCGATTCCTGAAGATCTCTCCTTCATTGTTCATGGGATGGTTCAGAGAGTCAAGTTCAGGTACTCTCAGTTTGTTTATACAAATTTGCTTGCAAACTTGGACTCCTTAGAATACTACATGTTTCCTAGATATGTTCAATACATTCTTAACTGTGAACTGGGCTCATAATTAAGGGAAACATGTAATATTCTTAAATTGGGACCGATGAAGCCCGACATCTTTAAAATCTTGAGAAACCCACTGTTGGCATCTCTGGGGTAGAAACAGCCCTTGTCTCAAAAATGTTAGAGCTCATTGCTCAAGGTGACAACCTAGTAGTACCAGCTAGCGTTGAACCAACACCTTCTACATACCGACCACCACAACAACCACAAATCACCCTCACCTACCAAAGAAAACACAAAAGAACCCCTACTCAGACTATTGAGTCTATGCAGGCCCCTATATACTCACCCACTCCGGAGGAAATGGATACTGGAGCTCCTACTTCCCCTGTGGAGCAAACCACTCCTGTTACTTCTTGGATCAATGCTGAGGTTCCTCGTGCTCAGCTTGATGGGCTCACTAGCCCAACTGCCTTAAGCCTTCACTCTGAGTCTTAACACTCAAGTGAACAACCTTCAAGGGACAACTACCATCCCCAACCTTTAGATTTAAACCAACCCATTCCTAACCTTGACTTCTATACTAATAAAGATTTAGGTTTCAGTGAGTACCATGATTCTCTCTTTTTTTCCACTACTAAAAGAGAGAAGAGTGCTCCTGAGTCTCCTATATCTAGCCCATATCAGTCACCCATTACTGAGGTGGAGACTTCTGAACTTGTTCAGGATGTCCATATAGAAGAGGCTCTCATTTCTGCAAGTAATTCCATCATTAAGACCTCAACCATGGCAACTCAGCCTATTGACACCTCAACTAAGGTTGCCAGTGAGCAGATGAAATCCAGCAGCCAAGAACCTGAAGCTGGTGATGAGAGAGGGGACTCTAGTCCAATTATCTCATCCCCCAATTATTCTTCTAATGAAGATGAGGAGAATTGAGACTAAAGGTGCAAAAATTGTCACAAACATGCACCTATTTAGTCTCCAAGGTTAGTCATCTTGAATCTCAGGTGACTACCTTGCAAAACAAGGTCAATGATAAAGCAACTTGAGATTTCTTATCTCAGAGAAAAACTAGCTGGGAGACCTTTAAGAGGAGCTCAACCATGAACATAAGAACATGTGAGTGTGATTGACCTAACTCCTAGCTCACCTATGCAAGAGGTTGATGCTACCAAAAAAGGGGAGAAAGTCATTACAGTCATAGAACCTGGGAGTTCTTCAGAGAGTATGGACACTAAGGACTCACCATCCTCACTTGCAATTGTGCATACTCAATAACTTCCTCAAGTTCATATTGATGTGGAATCCATAGACTCCTACACTTAGAGTTTGTTTGAGGAAGGAATACCAAGGGCTATATCATCTCCACCAACTTCAAATCACATTATTGGGTGGAGGTATGATGAAAGCGGAAGAGCCCTCATCATTCTTAGAGTTCAAGGATATCAAGAGGTCTTCAATTTTTAGACCTTGAATTTCTATGAAAGTCTGGATCTAGTCAATATGCCACATGTCAACCAAAGCCAATCAACACAAGCTGGCTCAAAGAATCCAAGACAGGATCACTGCAGAGTTCAGCTTCAGAAAGAGACTAAGGCAATCAGGCAATACCATCGGTCAACTGGATGTTGAGGCAGACCCTAAGATTAGTTTCACAAGGGAAACCTTGACTGAAGGCCCAGTGGCAGAACCTAAGAGCCTTGTCTTATCATCATCAATTGCTGCAAAGATTCATACCCTTTTTGAGACACCTGCTGGTGAAGGTGCATCTCAACCTCTTTCAAGCCAGAGCTTGGAAGCTACACCAAGCAATGAATGCCAAAGCTCTCTCCACCCTGAGTCACAAAGGTCTGTGAGTGACAAAAGGAAAAGAAAAATGACTTCTGAGGAGATTGAGGAGGAGGAGAGAGAGAGAGAGAGAGAGGAAAAAGAAGCTAAGGGGAGAAAGTTCCTCTACTGGGTATGCAAGACTCATGGAAACTGCTATCACGACTTCCCCCAGGCCAAACACCCAGGATGATGAGTTGAGGGCAGTCAAGATCAACTACTTGCAGACCAGGAACTATGACATTGATAATGTCATTTCTCTCCCCTTAGATGAATTGAATGAAGTGGTTGACATGGAAGTGTCAAAGGAGAGAAATGAGGCAGAAGATGCAAAACTACTTATTCAAATCAAAGAAGAAAAAAGAAAGAAAAGACTGTATAAGCATGTGCCTACTCTCTCTCTAGTTCAGGAAAGTCATGTACAAGAGGATATGGTTCAACAAGAACCTCAGGTAGACAAAGAAGAAGATAGGATCAAAATGATCAACTACCTGAGTGCCACGGGCCTTTATTAGGCTGATGCACTTCTTCCCTTATCCTATGACTATATTTGAGTTTGAGTATCTCAAACAACTTGAACTTGAGATAGTCAAGAAAAGAAAGATCACTAAAAGGAAGCTAAAGGAAGATGCTGCAAAGTTAAGAGCCATCATCTAGAAAAGTATGAAGAAGTCTGCAGATAGGCAGAGGATGATGAGCTTCTTAAAGCTGTATGGATTCTCCGGAAGGAGACTTGGCCCTATGTTTTTGTCCACTATGGATGAACATATCAGGGTAATCAAGCAGAAGATCAAGAGTGGAGAGCTAATAGACTTACACTCCCCTCCAAGTCAAGCTTCACCTAAAGTGGAGGTTAAGGTTGAACAACCGGAAACAACACAACCTGAACCTCCTGCTGAGACTCAGCAAGCTTCATCTTTTGATCCACAACAGGGTCAAATTCCCTCTCCTTCAGAACCTGTGAGAGAGGAAGACCTAACTGAGAAAGACAAAGAAGATCAATCAGGTGCTGTAGGCTAGTCTTCTTAGTTAAAAGGAACAAAAGAAAAAAAAGATGGCTTCAAAGCCAAATCCAAAGAAGAAGAAGAAGGAAGAAACATCCTTTTCAGAACCTCAGGATGAGTCAGAACATCCTGAGGATGTGCAACCAGAGGATGCTCCATCATCTCCCATTCAAACAGCTCCTCTAGCATCAAGAAGACCCATCCTGTCCTAGACATACACCACAAATCCAGAAAGGTGGCATGTCATCAGAGATCAAGGCATTGAGAATGTCTACACATGGCAAGACATGTTCAATCTGCCTTTGCATGATCTTTTTGACATGAGAAGACACTTTGAGAGTCTGAGTGATCCTGATCATCTCATGAAGAAAGGGATGATCATCATCATAATGAGGATTGTTGATATCTAAAGTCTTCAAAGTGTCTTGGTAGCATCAGCCTATGGGAGTTTGTAAGGATTAAATGTAAAGGCTGATGCAACTCAAACACTCAAAGTCTCCTGCATGCATGCACAAGTGCATTGAAGAAGAATGCTTCGAAAGTTTCGCAACTGCAATAGAAATATTCTAAGTGTGAAATCTTTTGAAGCTAAGACCAATATTTTCCGAAGCCAAAGATGAAGTCTTTCGAAGCTTCAGAGACAAAGTCTTTCGAAGCCAACACTAGAAGACAAATTTCTTCCGAAGACTTTTGACATATGCTTTATCTGATGTACTTTACATAAAGTTGGACCCCTTTCCGCTACAACTCTGTAAAGTCACCAACTTACATAAGTTGGTAAAAAGGTCTATGCTTTTAGTAACTGTACATTGAGGTCTTGAGTCTGTAATTCTCTACTTCATGTACTTTATCCTTTTTGTAATATATTAGGATATGAACTATGGCATGTCATAGTCACTAGTCAAAAGGCAATATGCCTTTTGACTCTACAATTGATTTTGTTTGTGTCTAGTCAATTGTATCCGGCTGGCCTTCAAGTATGGCCGGCTGTAGGATGTAGTATATGTATCTCAATTACTTGTAACTTTCTAAATATGCTTCGTAACATCTGTAATAGAACTTGAGAAAACAATATACTGCAATCTTGAAAACCAATTCCTTGTGTGTTTCGCTATCTTGTTCTGTCTCATATGTACTTGTGTTCTTAGTATCATTATAAAGGTTAACCAGTTTTACTATTTAATCAGTTAAGTGTTCTTATCAACTCTCCTTGTTGTGTTGTTGTGTTGTAAGTACATCCCCTTCACCGGTCCTGCAGTGTCTTAATTTAAAACATAAGGAAACAAGTTGCACAAATTTCATCCGAACCTCCTAACATATTTCTACGATCATTTCAACATCAATCACATTATCATATTATATTCTACACATATCATATTCAACATTCATCACATCATGTTACAAAATTTTTCGTAAATAGCAAGCATGTTCATACAATACGTTTTTCATTATTCAATTATTCTCATTCCATTCTGATAACCTAAACATCATATAAAAATTATCACATCTTATCAAACATGTATAAATCATCATCCATAGACTAACGTACCCAAAAGTTTCCTATAATGAAAAGTACTAAAAACTAAGCCAAAATCAAAAGTTCTAAACATAAATTTTCATCCACTAGCATCCTAAAACAATCAATTCAATCCAATTTAATCAAAACTACACAACTTCACAAAACAAATCCGTATAAACGTCATAATATAGAATCTAACACATAATCTATCATCAGTTTCAATCAATTTTAAGTTTTGACTTGTTTGGATCATCCAGGGTTCATGTTCAGCATGAATATGAAAGAACATACAATCAAACATAAAAACGTACTTAAAATGCTTAGATGATCATCCCTCGTACGCATTTGATGCATGAAATAATGAAAATCACCATCAATATGTAAAAACAAGATTAAAGAATGTGTGCTTTGTGTGCGTGTGTGACTTTTTGTGAAAAAAAAACTGAAGGGGAGGGGACGGCCAAATGGTGATTAGGGTTGGGGGTTGGGTATTATACTTTTTGTACAAGAAAGGCTCGTGTCGTTTTATAAAATCGTTTTAACGCTATGCAATTGAACTTCTCCTACACCGAATGTAAGACCCCGTCTCCGGGATGCTTACAGTTGGTCATTTATCGCACATAAAACATACAATTACATTTGTCTTAAGAAAATATTACAGCGGAAACATTCAAAAATGACATCTCATTTCATTATAAGCACTTTTACCAAATAATATAGCATTATCCGGTTACAAAATACATGTTTGCATTACATCACAAAAGCATTATAACTGGATGCCATCCCAAAAGAGCTGAGTAGCCTCGCAGTGCCATCCTCAGCAACCACTACCTGCCAACTGGAAAACATATAAAAACTCAGCGTTGCTGAGTGAGTTCTAGTTTTTATAATAAACATACTTTAGTTTCATTAAAATCTTTCATTACAAGTGTATGTGCTCATGCATCATACGTACATACAGATAACATCATTATTATCTTTGTCATTCTTTCGTTCATACTTTCATCTGTTTGATATAACTTTACTTGCACATCGGATATCTCTCGTACCAATACCATATGCTACACCTCGAACAATTTAGCTACTGGGCCGAAGTCAATAAATGAACAGCTGAGCGTATGCCACAGTACTAGAGGTAAGCGGTAGAGGCACTACACGTTTGGTCGATCACAAAGAAGGACCCTGATATCCAATGCTTGCAAGACTTATTTTATTCATTCATTAATGCATGCATTCATCATCATGTTCCTCTTTCATTCATTCATTAATGCATGCATTCATCATCATGTTCCTCTTTCGTTATCTTTCACTTTACGTTACATAATACTTCGTTATTCATTATCATAACACGTAAAGCCACAGGAAAGATAAACATACATCATAATAAGGAACATAACATGCACAGACGTCACGTCATACAGAGCAACATCACACATACTTACATGCAACATCATCATCATTATGCCCTACCTGCTCTCTAAGGCCATAACATTATCTTACGTGCTCTTACGGGAACCTTTATGTCAACACTTACATCTGCACTTTCCCTCGAAAGTCTGAAGTCAAACTATACTTTCCTCGGGTGCACAGCCTTATTCAGGCGTATGGACACCCCTCGGTCGCATGGCCTCCATGCGACTGATCACTATGCGAATTGTAACATCTCGTATTTTTTGTTAACTAAAAGTTAACTTCGTTTACTCTTACAAGGGTTATTTTTGTCAATTTTGAAACTCATGTGTTGATTGTGCTTATTCATTATTGTCATTAAGTTAAAAATATAAATATAAAAAAAAATAATAATAATAATGTTAATATTAATAAAAGTGAAAATAATAATAATAATAATAATAATAATAATATTTGTAATAATAATAGAATAATAATAACAACAATAATGTTAATAATAATAAAAAAAATTTAAACTTAACAATGTTTAAAACCTTAAGTAGTTAAAGATTAGGGGGTCTTAACGTCAATTTATAAACTTCATATTGAAGTTTCTGCTTAAAATAAAAGAAACTTAAATTTGGGGGCCAAATGTGTAATTAACCAAAACCCGCCCCCCTTACCCCGTATTTCCGGCAGGGAATCCGGCCACCCTCCGGCCGAAGTCTGGCGAGTTTAAAACCCCAAAACCCTTCGTTTTTGTAATCCAAAAACCGTCCCAAAACCTCCTGGAACCTACCTCGAACTTGAATGCAACTTGTAATCGAGTTAAAGCATCGGTTACAAAGCTCAATCGAGAGCATAACCGAAGCTTTAAACACCATAGCCGTTCGGGCATTTAATCTTAATAATAATCTAATTAAACTAACCTAAGTAATCATCTATGTAATCCTAAGTATTCAGAACTCTCAATTTCACCTGATAAACTCATTTCCTTGACATTCGAATCATCATCCTCGTCGCGACCTGCTACATAGTGAACTTCAACTTTCGTTCGATTATAACCAAAATTGGGTGAGGGCTTTTACTTAACAACATCATTGGAAACTTCTGTCGCGACGAATTCGTGTTTAATCATCATTATCTTCTCGAACCGGTTTTACCATAGTCGTGATTGTTCTTCATCTTGTTTTCATCGATTCAAACTTCAAACCAGGTAATTAATTGTACCAATACACTCGGTTTTACTTGGGGATCAAAAGCCCTAAGGTGGATTCCATTACCATTCGTGATTCGGTGTTCAATTTGATCGAATCTATTTCTAGGGTTCATGTGAAATTTGGGGGTTTGTTTAAGTTTGTATTTAACAATTAAAACGCGGATTCTAACGCGGCTGGAAGCCTTTGGTTCACTAGTAAAACACATGACCCCTAAACAGGAGGTCCCCGGTTCGAATCCGGGGAACCTCAAGTATTTTTAGGTTTTTTTGTTTTGGCCTTCAATATTAATGTTAAAAATTTCTAAAAATTATGAAAAATCATTTCATAAACTTTGTTTCTTTTAAAACTATTTAATTATTTTTCTGTAATTTATTTATAAAAATACCTTTATATTATCCTAAAGTTAATAATATAGTTACAATATTTTTATAAAAATATATACTTTAAATACTAGTTTAATGTACACAAACTATTATTTCAAACAATGCCTTTAAACTATTGTTTAATTTTGTGTTTTTTTAATTAATTACAAAATTGATCTAAACTTTATAAACATTACAAAATTATTATAAAAGTTATTCTTAATCCATATATTTATATAAATAGATAAAATTGTTCCCACAAGAATATAATTGAGTTCTTAATTGGCAAATATAATCAACAAAACCCCCAAACATCAAGTTGATCCTAGTCCTTGTTAATTCATTAAACTTATTGTAAAGCTTTAATCTTGTAAACACATATATTTAGGTGTCTTGTGACGATACATCTTGGAACGACGCTTGTTATTATTCTTATTAATTGTCATCCTTATACTTATTTTTGCCATGTGAGTTTTCCTTGCCCCTTTTTCATATTTTCACACTAATTTGGGGTGAAACATGATAGCTTATACATGATACACTTATACACATTTGAGACTTGTAAATCACATGCAATTCAACTTATTATTTTGTCATGGTTATTTGTGTATTGTAAGTGATTATATGAGATACATAGTTTGTTTACAATCATTAACTATTGCTAGCCTGGCGACGTCTTAGATCTTTGGCCTGACAAGCCTATTTGGTGCTAAAGCCGAGGTATTGCCGGCTCCTGATGACGTATGCTTGTTCATCATGGGAACCAAATACACTTAGTCAATCTTTTATACTTGTAATCAAGTCGAGGTTTGGTTGTAACGATATGTGTTCTATAACCTTACTTGCTTATAACCTATGACATGAATTTCTACTTGTAACCTTTTTCATATTATGTATGAAAACCTTGGAAAACTCACCAACTATTTTTAGTTGACACTTATTTTTATCATGTTTCAGGTCAACCTCAAGTTTAAAGTGATCCTTTTGAAGCATGCTATAATCTAGGACTTGGACCTAGTTAATGAAATAAAAAGTTTACTTTATGTTATGTTATGTTTGAGCTTATTATTTGTTTGAGACTTATGATTGTATTTCATTTCAAGACTTATGATAATAATATTTACATTTTAATATAGCGTTATGTGGCTGTGAACAATCTTAACCCTCACATCTCGACGTTTCCGCCGTCAAGGTTGGGGTGTGACACGAATGAACTAATGCGGATGAATACCCATGCAAATGAACGCCCAGTCGTGCGAATGGACAATGCGGATGAACCTCATGCGAATGAGATTAATGCGGATGAGCACTTATGCGACTGGACCTTCAGTCGCATGTCCTCCATGCGACTGGCCTTTCAATCGTGCGAATGGACCTTCAATCGTGCGAATGGTCCCCAATCGTGCGAATGGACCCCAATCGCACCCTATTCGGCCGTATGGCCTCCATTCGGCCTCCAGTCGGTCGCCTAGCCCTAGCTGATGCAGAATGCAGTTCATCCCGACTGCAGCCGAGGTTTTTCAGCCTCCAAACCCATCTAAATCCATTTTAAGCCCAAATCGACCATCCTAAACCTTAGGGATGCATACCGCAATACCATTCAAGCACACACAAGCTCACAATCAAGACTCAAACACATCATACACACACATACACATACACAAACGGGTCAACATACACCCACACAAAAAACCCGATTTCAGATGTTTTTCCAGCTCCAAAATCGTTTGAAAACAAATAAAAGAGGGGTCCTAGAACTCACACAAACGAGCACAACGACAAGGGCTTCAGTTTGGCTTGCTACACGACGATTTTGACTAATCGAACCAACCCGAACCAACAGTTTTCCTCTTTTCTTCCTTTCTCTCTTCTTCTCTTTTCTTTGGCTGATTTGTGAGTGTGTGGGGAGAGGGTAAGGGCTGCCCTCTCCCTTATATACTCCCACTCACCCGACTTTCTTTCGTTGGCGAGTTTGATCCCTCGACTTTGGACTTTATTCTTTTTCTTCCTTCGTCGGCTTTAAAATAATAAATAACCGGGTGTTACACCGAAACCACAAAATGCTCATATAATATCAAATAAACATTAATAACATTAAATAATATCTTTTTTCTAGTTCGGGGACAGACGTGTTTGCGATTCTTCAACTCTTTGAATTATTGTGAAAAATTCTTGAATGTTAGTGCAATAATTAACACATTTAACTAAAAAACATTACATGTATGAATGAATGATCTGTAGATCAAAAAGTGACCTGAAAATGTTGAGTGTCACAACGACCATAAAAATTGACATACATAAAATGCTTGTTTCTCTTTCCATTAGTGAGTTGTATAAGTAAATTTGTTTCCAACTAGAGTTGAGAATAGGATGTGTTTAAGACAAGTATATTAATCTTAATCTCATATTTGAATGTAAAATCTCATTCCATACAGAGACTTCTATCTATTAGGTATATGTCGGGTACCAGACATCCCGTTAGTTTGTTAAAAACTATTGGTTAGGATTTTTTAATACATTTCTTACTATTTTATGTTCTATATATTTTTATTACCCAAGAAAATAAGCATTATAAAAACTTAAAGGTCATTGGATTAGTAGATATGTCTATCATCTAAGAAAAAATAAATATAAAATAAAAAGTAATAATTATGGATGTGGTTTTAGTAAACGAGTACGTATGTTTCGAGTAACTAGACGAGAGATCACCTAATATCATAACTCTTCTTATACCATGAAACTTTCTAAGACTAATCCTATACCATTATGCATCCCATTACCCTACCTGTATGTTTTAGGATTTTGGTTTACTCGCAAGATTTTAGTTTCTTTCTTATCTGTATTTCTAGACTATTGTTATAATTCATATAAATATCATTTGTTTTTGTGTGAAAATGTATTCTATGGGATATTTATCAAAAGATGACCCGACTATTCAAGTTTTTTACTAAATTTAGAGAAAATAAAAAAATAGTCCTCATGTTTTGATCATATTGTAAGTTCGGTACTCAGATTTAAAATTACAAATTCAATCCAAACATTTGGGACTTGGTTACAAGTTTGGTCCACGGCATTAGTGTTCGTTAGTTTTAAATGATCTAGAGACTAAATTCGTAATATGATCAAACCATAGAGACCAATTGTGTAATTTTCTCTAAAATATAAAAAAAAACTAAAAAATCAAATAAGTATATAAAATAAACCAATAAAATTAATAATCGTTTGAAAAAATAAAATAAAGGTTAATAGTAAAAATAAAAAAGTTTATAAAAGTTATAAAATAGATAGAAGAAGAGAAGTATGATTATTTTTTTTTCTATTTTTGATGTATGGCTAAACGAAAATTTCCAAAAATGTTTTGAGAATCAAAACTCAAAAACACGAAATCAAATAGCTTTTGTTTTTAAACATTTATTTTGAATTTTATAAACATTTATTTGATTTTATTTTTAAAATTTATTTTATCATTTTATGTTTTTTTACTTTTGTACTGATTTTAAGGTTTTATTTGATTTTTTTAGATTTTTATTATAATTTTTTAAAATTTAAAGAAAGTTGCACAAATAGTGTCTACAATTTGATCATATTACAGATTTAGTTCTCATGTCGTTAATATATATATAAAAGGACGCTAATGATAGAGACTAAATTTGCAACGAACTCTCTAATGTTTGAACTAATTTGATAAAATTAAAAAAGTAGGGGAAACAACTTGTAATATTGTCAAACCACAAGGATTAGTTTTATAATTATCACTTAAATATATATTATACTAATTATCAACCCTTTTATACATGATGATTTTGTATCTTATACATAGGGTGTTTTTTTAAAAAAATATCATTTTTAACACAGTCTTTCATTTTTACATTTTAACTTTTCAAAATTGATATTTTTTTACTTTTAACCCAGAACTCTTCATCTTTTGTAATTTAATCTCACAACTTTTATATTTTCAACTTTGTTTCCCTATACTTTTCATATTTTGCAAATCTTCGTTTTACGTTTTATTATAAGTTTTGCAAGTTAACACGACACAATATGCGTGTGTGATTTAACATTTTATGTTTCGTTTTACTTTTCGTAATAAATTTGCTAAGTTAACATATCACAATGTGTGTGCATGGTTCAACATCTTTACGTCTATTTTTCCCTTTTAAAGGATTTGTCACAATGCACGGATCTTAGATCGACTTAGTTATATTTTTCTACGTTTTACATATTGGTCTAAGTTATTCGTATTAACACACCGCGACTTCATGTTAGTGTTCGTTAGCGGTGACATGACATTTGTGTTATTTAACACGGTTTTACGCATCCGCCGCAGTGCACGGAGCTTATTTCTAGTTTAATGTAATATTGAAATTGCCACGTTATGTAAGTGTGAATCCATTTTAACTTACAATATTAGACAAAAATCTGCAGGACCTTGATAATGATCTATTGATACTAAATTTCTTTTATTGATCCGGTAGCTTTATCCATTACATAAACCAAAAGGTGTCACTAGTCTTCCCCTTCACATAATATGCACTTACTTTCTCTCTAATATATACTATTTTGGTGCATCTATGTTATTTTGTACTCATATGTGAAAAGATATAAAAAGAGAGAAATAAGGCTTAATATAGAAAAGAGATTTGCTCACAAAGAACAAACACGTACTAAAGAAAAGGAGATTAGACCTACACATTTCTAGCACTACATATGTGTAAGCTAAAGGAAAATAGAAATTAGGTTTGGCGTGACATTTAACTACATATGTTAAGTGGTAAGTATGAACGATCAGGGCTCCCAACAGTTGTATGCAAAGAACGATCAAACACCTATTGACAATTATTATTAAGCATTAATGATATGTATGTAGCAAATAGTAATGTTCAATCGGTTCGGGTTGTATCGGTTCGGTCGCGGGTAACACACACAAGCTGACACACACAACATCATCAATCACATGATAGGACCAGACGCTCGACTCAACACTCCATTCTTACGAATCAACCCTCAATCGTACGAATTAGCTTCATTCGTACGACTGAACCTTCATTCGCACGGCTGGCATTCAGTCGTACCACACAACACTCAATCGCACGACTTAACCTCCATACGCACAAATCAACCTTCATTCGTACGAATCAGCTACATTCGTATGACTGAACCTTCATTCGTACGATTAGCCTTCAGTCGTGCAATACACGCACAATCGCATACACTGATTCGGTCACAGGCTTAATCGCATACATCATTCATCCGCATTGACTCAATCGCGCACATTCATTCGGTCGCATGACTCAATCGCACACATTCATTCGATCGCACGACTAAGTCGCATGACATCCCCAGTCGCACAACTCAGTTGCCCGAATGACACAGTCGCACGACTCACCCAGTCGCATGGCTCAGTCGCATGACAGACCCAATCGCCTGAACTGCAGGCTCACGACTGCTGAAGTGTAGAGCAGCCTCTGGCTGCTCCGTGCACGAGTTTTAGACCACAAGGACTTCCAGGAACACACTACAAACACACACAAGCAAGAAGCACACGCAGAAATACATCACACGCACCCACACGACCTCTTGTGTTCGGGTTGAACCCGAATACCCGAAACCCTAGAAATGGACAATAGTAAAACGAGCAAGAAAGGGACAACCAAGGTCGTCTACTTGCAAGGATGGAGTAGACTAGGTTGTAGATGAAGTCTAGACGACAAAAACGAGACGTAACGGGGCGGTTTTGGTGCAAAGATGAAGAAGATGTGAAGTGAAGAAGAATGAAGAAGAAGTGAAGAAGATGAAGTTAGGGCTGGAAAATGGGGTTTTTATACCCATCCAGAGTTTGCAAAATGTCAATTTTAGTCCCTGCACTTAGCCCCCAAGTTCCCAAAGTTTGTTTCGGTTGAAACAACTTTAAAAATGTTTGTTATATTAATGTTAAAAATGTATTTAATGATAATTGACACTTAAAAAAGGTTTTATTAATGACAATGATTTTATATAAAAATGATATATTTAGTGATAATGGTGATGAAATTTGTAAAAGTTTTAAGCATAGCACACGTTCACGAAGGTAACACAAGCTCAAAGATAATAAAGCAAGTATGATATCCACACAAGAAGTTAATAAAGATGAGGAATGAATGATCAAAGAAAAGTTAACGGATAATCACGTTAATTGACGAACCTTGTGGTGACGGATGTCACACATATAAAGTCATACGAGTTGTATGATTAATTAAAGGTCGTCATATAACATTATATAACTTGTATAAGTCATACGTCCCATATGACTAAGATAATAGCATAATCAAGCTTGCATATGTTTCATTTTAATTATCAAATATCCATAGGCGTGACATATAAGTTAAATGTGTTTTTTTGTTATCAATATGTTAAATATAATAAGGTTTTATCCAAAACCTTATCCGACACAAATTGCAAAACAAATATATGGGTCGTGAAAGGTCATACGAGTTGTGTGATTAATTAAAGATCATTGTATAATACAACTCGTATAAATTATACGACTCGTATGACTGATGTGACAAAATTTTTGATTAGATATCATATGACCTGTATGACTTATACGACCAATGTGATGTGAAAAAACCTAATGCATAGATGGTATTTCAATAACAGCCTCCTTTAATAGATAATTATCCTTAAATAGGTGAGTGGCATTCCGTGGCATGTTCCATGCTCATCATGGGAAGAAATAAATTTCATTGAATTATGCATATGAGTTCAATTCAATGAACATATTTAATTCTGTTGTACCTAAAAACCCTCACTTCACATCTTTCTAGAGTTTAGCCACCTCTCCTAGCGTGTAACTAGTCAAACTGAATCCAGCATGAGTTTGTCTAAATTTAAGCTTTATTTATTTCAACTAAGAGAGCTCAAGCTCATCTCGTCTTGTCTGGTCTCGTCTCGAGCTCTATTGGTATAACTCAAGCTAGATTCGTAGGTACTATAACAAGCTGGAGCTTGACACGTGCTTGACTATTTTATTAATTATTTAGTTATTTTTTACATATACTTTTAGAATTGTACTTCTTATATAGAGAATAATGTATATAATTTAGTTATCTTAATTTTATACATAATAATATTAAAGTATGGATGGTCCTTGGTACGGCAATATTGCACCTATGATCTAAAATTCTAAAAGATTACAATAATCATCCCAATCATTTGTCAAATTATATCACTGATGGTTCTTGTAATGAATGGTTGTTAGTTTTTGGGGTTAATTTTTAAAATAGACATTTGGCAAACAATTAGGACTATGGTTGAATTTCACAAGTTTGGGACCATGGTTGTAATTTCATCATGTTTGGGAACGTAGACGTGATATAATAATTTCACCATGACCACCCATGTAATTAACTCTAAATTGAAATAGGGTTAGACATAAGAATGAGATGTTGAAAGCTTTTAAAAGATAAACATAAATGCAGCTTTTAGTTAACCTAAAAGAATAGACCTTTTAGTGAGCCAATTTTAGTTAACATAAATGCAGCTATTAGTTAACCTATGAATACTCTTAAATGACCCCTAATACCTGCTCAAACTTTGATTAAGCTTGTTTAAGCTCGACTTGATCTGACCTTTTAGTGAGCCAATTTTAAGTAGTTTACCAGCGGCTCGAATAATGTACACACTTACTCTCACCTATTTTGTTCTTTTGGTTAAGCGTCACATAACAACATAACCCACTAATTGATATATAGGGTTGTAAATAAGCCGAGTCGAACTGAGCCTAGGCGGGCTCCAACTCGAGTCATTTTAAAACCAAGCCGAGTCGTCTTGGCTCGTTTATTAAAATGAGCTCAAAATGTGAGCTCGAGCTCAGTTGATATATAAACGAGTCGAGCTGAGGAGGCTTTTGAGCCAAAAATTATTTTTCAAAATATTAATTTTGTTATTTTATGCATATTGTGTGTGTGTATATATATAAACAAAAAAATAATGTTTTTTACATTTGTTTAGCTTAACTTGCTAAAACTGTTATATTATATTGTTATTTCAGTGACTATAACTATGTTTTCATGCGCCAATGTTATTGGTCAAGTGTTCAGTGGAACCGAATCATGATGCTGGAGTAGGAGGTCTCTTTACTGGTTCTTGCGGGTATTCCTGGGACTTTGTTACCTGCTCTACTAGCTATAGCCCTTGTTGCAGGAGCGAAGGGTGATAGACTCTCAGGTGAGCCGGGAAGCCTTATTACTTTTCTTTCGATGCTAGCGGGAGGTCGAATCCCTAATTAGAGAAGAAGAATAAGAATCAGTACTTCGTCGCGAGCGTCATTAAGCTTCTTCTTTAAGGGCATTTCCTTTCCGGATGGATGCGGGGTTAGGGTGGCCGTGAGAAGGTCGTGGAGGACAAGCTCAAAGCCGAGGAGAGCCCTGCGTCCCGCTGATAGAATGGAAAGGGAAGGGCCAGCATCGATAGACGCTCGAAAACCATCGGCGGAGGGGGTCCCCTTTTCACCAAGGAAGGGACGAGCCGCATTGACGATGAAGAAAAGGTAACAAGAAAATAGAACAGCGGGTCTTTCTTTTCGGTCTTTACTGAAACAGATACACGAGCTTCATCTCATGCATGATCTTTTCAGAGCACGGGTCGGGAGGACATTGCAAAAAGGCCAGTGGAGGTCTGGTCTCAAAGTCTAGTCTTTCTTCTCCTATCACTGCCTTTGGGGAACGAGCAGGTGAAGAGCTTAGTGTAACGGTCCGGAGCGCAGCCTCTTACTAAGAGAACAGATGCCGCGCAAACACAGAAAAAGGGCAAGCGGGTAAAGGAGTAGACTAGCCGGCAAAAGGAAAGTCGGAATAAGCGGTTAGGCTTAGAGCTGTTAACAGATATGGAAAACTACCTTACAAAGCTGCTACCTACCTTGGAAGGTCAGCGGAAAGAGCTAGAACAACGGGAAAAGAGCTGGGAGTTCGGCTAAGGGAAGTGGGGAAGGGAATGAGGAAGGATAAGACGGAAGACGAGAAGCCGGCCAGGCAGTTGCTTTAAAAAGGCAAGTTGTAGGAGTATAGGTAGTTAAAAACTCCATCTTCTAGTGGTTACTATTCAGTGAAGTAAGAGGATGCAGGAAAAGAAGAGATACAGGAAGCGGCTAAGAAAGTCATCAGGTAGCGTTAAAATATGTCAAAATAACTATACGTATTTAATCTATCTAAATCATATGTTCTAATTTTGATTTATAATATATGTGAATTGTTAATTAGGTTTTGATTAAATGAGTTAATGAGCCAACCACAAGCGAGCCATTAGCCAAATGCACATTGGGTCAGGCTTTGCTCGTTTACGCTCGGCTCGTTTATAAAAAAAGTCGATTTCGAACAAATTATTTTTGAGCTAGCTTCAAATGAGCCACAAGTCACATGTTTGTTGAACATCTCAATGAATTTAGTAAATAAAGTAAATGTAAATAAATAAAGGCAATTTATAGGCTCATAGCAAGCTATGGTCCTTGTCGAAGTGTTCTATCCAAATTGTTGGGTATTCTACCTTTCAAGAAATTGAAGATTTGAAGAACAATAGCAACAAAATATTAGTCTAGGGTTTGTTTTGTAATTATTGTAAATGCTAGACTAGTATAAATATTAGAACATATTATCATTGTAAAGGGTGACTAATTCACCACTTGTTAGGGTGAATTAGGTCCATCATCAACAACATCATATCATCATCCTTCATTGATGATGATTTCAAAAATATATCAATAAACATCAAACATTAAACACTTTTTGTGTTCATCATCATTATTATTTTAGCATCAAATCATTAAGTTTTATTATCATCAATATGATTCCTAAGATCCAAGCTCATTGTTTTCGTTCATATAGGGAACACACAATTGGTATCAGAGCTGGAGTTGATGGATTCATATTGATTTTGATGAGATTTCATCGTTGGATTGCTAAAATTATTGAAGGTTGAAGAAAACAATTCAACAATCAATCAACATTAGGGTTTGCGGCTGCCTCAAGTATCAAACAAACTAGGGTTTTCGGCTGCCTCAATCAAGGAAATTAGGGTTTGTGGCTGCCAAAGTGGGATCCAAAAGAGGTTGCCGAAGGCATCTCTTGCGAGCCAAATAGAAGTTGCCGATAAGGGATTCTTGCAGCCGAATGAGGCTGCCAAAATATGGGTGCCGAATGTAGGCTGCATTGGGCACCTTGCGAACCAAAAGAGGCTGCTGAATAGGGGCTGGCGATTAGGGCTGATTGCGGCCGAATGGGGATGACCTAATTAGGGTTTGCCGAATATAGAATGTGGCTGCAAATGTCTTTGTCAATTAGGGTTGCTTGCGAATTTAGGGCTGCCACATAAAGTATCAAACGAATTAGGGTTTGCAACCTAGGGTTGCAAATGGGCTCGCTAACCCCATTGGGTTTTGTTGCTTGGGCTACATCATTAAACAAAAACATTAGTTGGAATTGGGCTCAAGTGTTGAAGATTGGGCTTATGATCAACAAAACAAATTTGGGCTTCGTATTTGGGCTCTCATCAATAAAAACAAGTGTCATTGTTACATAATATGGTGGTACCAAAGTTTTGAAGACCTCGCTTCCGCATAAACAACAAATTTCTTGACTTTGGACAACTATTCAACAAAAACAAGATCAAGCTTCAATTCACATTGGAAATCTACAATTTAGGGGGAGTATTGTTTGGGTATTCTACCTTTCAAGAAATTGAAGATTTCTAACATTATTGAAATTGAATATTTGAAGAACAATAGCAACAAAATATTAGTCTAGGGTTTGTTTTGTAATTATTGTAAATGCTAGACTAGTATAAATATTAGAACATATTATCATTGTAAAGGGTGACTAATTCACCACTTGTTAGGGTGAATTAAGTCCATCATCAACAACATCATATCATCATCCTTCATTGATGATGATATCAACAATATATTAATAAACATCAAATATTAAACACTTTTTGTGTTCATCATCATTATTTTTTTAGCATCTAATCATTAAGTTTTATTATCATCAATATGAATCCTAAGATCCAAGCTCATTGTTTATGTTCACATAGGGAACACACAATTGGTATCAGAGCTGGAGTTGATGGATTCATATTGATTTTGATGAGATTTCATGGTTGGATTGCTGAAATTATTGAAGGTTTGAAGAAAACAATTCAAAAATCAATCAACATTAGGGTTTGCGGCTGCCTCAAGTATCAAACAAACTAGGGTTTTCGGCTGCCTCAATCAAGGACATTAGGGTTTGTGGCTGCCGAAGTGGGATCCAAAAGAGGTTGCCGAAGGCAGCTCTTGCGAGCCAAATAGAAGCTGCCGATAAGGGATTCTTGCGGCCGAATGAGGCTGCCAAAATATGGGTGTCGAATGTAGGCTGCATTGGGCACCTTGCGAACCAAAAGAAGCTGCCAAAGGCAGCCCTTGCGAACCAAAAGACGATGCCGAATAGGGGCTGCCGATTAGGGCTGATTGCGGCCGAATGGGGATGACCTAATTAGGGTTTGCCGAATATAGAATATGGCTGCAAATGTCTTTGTCAATTAGGGTTGCTTGCGAATTTAGGGCTGCCACATCAAGTATCAAACGAATTAGGGTTGGAACCTAGGGTTGCAAATGGGCTCGTGAACCCCATTGGGTTTTGTTGCTTGGGCTACCTCATTAAACAAAAACATTAGTTGGAATTGGGCTCAAGTGTTGAAGATTGGGCTTATGATCAACAAAACAAATATGGGCTTCGTATTTGGGCTCTCATCAACAAAAACAAGTGTCATTGTTACACAATATAGTGCTACCAAAGTTTTGAAGACCTCGCTTCCGCATCAATAGCAAATTTTAGACTTTGGACAACTATTCAACAAAAACAAGATCAAGCTTCAATTCACATTGGAAATCTACAATTTAGGGGGAGTATTGTTGGGTATTCTACCTTTCAAGAAATTGAAGATTTCCAATATTATTGAAATTGAAGATTTGAAGAACAATAGCAACAAAATATTAGTCTAGGGTTTGTTTTGTAATTATTGTAAATACTAGACTAGTATAAATATTAGAATATATTATCATTGTAAAGGGTGACTAATTCAACACTTGTTAGAGTGAATTAGGTCCATCATCAACAAAATCATATCATTATCCTTCGTGGATGATGATTTCAACAATATATCAATAAATATCAAACATTAAACACTTTTTGTGTTCATCATCATTATTATTTTAGCATCTAATCATTAAGTTTTATTATCATCAATGTGAATCCTAAGATCCAAGCTCATTGTTCCCGTTCATATAGGGAGACAGAGTTAGCCTCACAAGCAAGTACAGTTAAATTGTCATTATCCAAAACTAAATCCCCTGTACTCTTAAATAAAACTGAACCAGTCTCTCCAGTCACTAATCATCATCAATAACAACAACCACATCAAGAACCAAAAGTTCAAGTTATTGAAATCAGTTCAAGCTCGGCGAGTGAAGCACATAAAAAGTAACAGATGATGAGATTGCTTCTCAACACAAGGAAAGAGAAGAAAATGCAAACTATGTCGATGTGATTGCATACAATGAAGATGATCTAAGTGATAATGATATCCCTGTCAGCAAGAGTTATCTGGTTGCTGAGTACAACAAGCTAGTGCTGAAATCGAACAAAAGAAAGCAAAGAATACAGGAGCCGAAGGGAGTGATCAGAGAAAAGGATGAAGAGCTGATGAAACAAGAAGCTAGAACAAAAAGGCTGAGAAAAGATGCTCAATGCAACAATGAAGTCATTGATGCTCTACTTGATCAGGAGTTAAAGAGTCAGCAGAAACTGAAAAGGAAGAAAAAGAAAGGATGATGATGAAGCTTGAACAAGCAAATAACTCTATGTCTTCTCAATCAAATGTGATAAAAAGAAAAGAAGAAGAGATTGAGCAACTCAAAATGAAGATCTGTGCATTAGAGTCAAATGCTGATGTTTCAACTGTTCAAACAAAACAATCTGCTGAGGCATCAAAAGAGCTAATTCAATACTCAAGGAAGAGAAAATATCTTGGTGCTGTAGAGGAGAAGATGACAACTGATGAAAGTTCTTCCAATAAAAAAAAGCTCACATCTTCTGAATACACACCTTCAGTAGATTTATCTACTGTGAAGTCTATCTCTCACCAGGACGATAACAGTGATGAAGAGTGGAAAGAGCTGATCAAGGAAGACTCCCCAATGGATCAGAAAGTCTCAAAGGCTGATGATCTTCTGTCTTCAAAAGACATATTAGAAGAGAGGCCTGAATCAACCATGTTCATGACACTTATAAACCATGGTTTCCCTTATGACATGGTTGAGAAGCTAAACATGACTGAGCTGAAGAATATGTTGAAAGAATTTGAGCTTGCATGCTTTATGACTTCAAATTGTGACTATGAAGCTTTCAGCACCTCTCAATCCATCCAGAAGATAAAGAAGGAGTTGGGACATTGTGACACAGCTAAGCTGAGTAAATACAACATGACTTGCTGGTTACAAGGCCATAACTACAAACCACATGAGCTTAAGGGAAGGTCAGTAGGAGAACTTAGAAGGATGATGGAGCATGTGATGAAAGTTGAGCTAGATACTAGTGTAAAATTCAGAACTAAGGCTCCACATCCATCCTATGAGCAACAAATCAAACTTCCTGCTGAACCTATAACAGTTGAACCTAAAGATCAGCACAAAGGGAAGGACAAATTGATCAGAGAGCCAAGAGAAGTAATACCGGGCAAAGTATGGCCACTTGACACTATAATGAAGGAGATAACTGAACAGAAATCCACTCTGATACAACTAATAGACCACCTCACAACTCCCAGTTCTGTGGAAGAGAACAGGATCATGGCCTGGAAATATGATCCAGACTGGGATTTTTCTATTATTAAAAGAACATCTGGAAGAGTTGAATACTTCCATGATGTATTTTCAGTAGTGAGTCTGCCAGAGAATGACATCAAAGATCTTCAAAGCCTAATCATCTGCAATTATCAAATTCACCCTAGAGGAAGAGACTTCTTAACTCTAGTGAGAAAGCTCAAGACTAAATTTAAAGATGATGTCCTCAGAGAAGCTAAAAGAGAAGATGCAGAGCATCAGAAGAGAATCAAAGGGCTTAAAATGTAACATCTCGTATTTCAGTTAACTAAAAGTTGTTTTCGTTTATTCTCTTAAGGGTCATTGTTGGCAATTTTGAAATTAAGGTGGATGTAAGCTTATTTCTTAGTTTTTATTTATATAATGTTGGAAAGCTAATAAATTGGGCATTAAAATTATGTAATAATAATAATTATGATAATAGTAACAATAACAATAAGTTACAATAATAATAACAATAATATCAATAATGATAAGAATATTAATAGAGTTAATAATAATAATTGTTATAACTAAGATAATGTTATTAATAATAATAACAATAATATTAATAATAATAAGATTGCTTATAATAATAACTTATAAGAGTTATTAAACTTGTAATATTTAAAACATAAGATTAAATTAAGTCTAGGGGGTTGTTTGTTAGTTTTGAAACTTTTAAAAGTAATTCCTAGCCTAAAATAACAAAAACGTAAACCCCAGGGACCATTGTTGAAAATTAATAATACTCAAACTCTTTCTCTCTCTTACTCCTTGCTTTTCCGGTGACCTCGCCGGCCGGACTCCGGCCAAGTCCGGCGAGGCACTAAACCCTCCAAAATCGACCGTTTCTTGTTCCCGAAACCGTCCCCAACCATTATCGAACATGATTCGAACCCCATCAATCGTATTAATCGAGCTTTAACACTCAATTGGAACACCAAAACATCGTATAACCGAAACCATTACTACCCATAGCCGTTCGCACATTAAGGACCAACATTAACTCAATTAAATGAATCTGAGCAATCGTTTAGTTACCTCAAAACGATATCCATTATCAATTTCATCTAATAACATACAAAACACACTAATCGATCAACCATCCCCATCGCACCTGCAATTTAATCAAACACTGTCAATAGGGCTTCAACCTTCGAAATTTATAAAGGGCTTTTCATTAGGATCATCACTCGAAGCTTTCTGTGTGGCGAATTCGTTTAATATCATCATTTGGGCATCGATCGAGTTGTACGTTGTTCGAACTTAATAGCACCTTAATAGCACCTTAATGACCAACGCTAGCAACAATGGAAATGGTCATGGAGAGAATAGCAACAATCAAAACGGGAACAATCAACACGGGAATAATCAAACTTGCACCTTCAAACACTTCAGCTCTTGCAAGCCCACTAGTTTTAGTGGCAAGGAAGGAGCCACTGGCCTTCTTGAGTGGTTCGAAAGCATGGAGAATACCTTATCAATTGTGAGTGTCCTGATGCACTCAAGGTTCGTTATGCCACTAGTATGTTCCAACAAAGGGCTCTTACCTAGTGGAATAGCGAGAAGAGGAATCGTGGACCCGATGCCGTTCTAGCACTTACATGGGAAGAGTTCAAGAACATCGCCATCGCGAAGTTCTGCCCAAGAAGTGAATTGCAAAAGTTGGAAGAAGAGTTCTGGAATTTGAAACAAAATGATGGTGATCATTTGGCCTACTCAACTAGGCATCATGAGTTGAGTATACTGCTGCCCCATATGGTCTACACTGTTCCCCGCAACATCGAGAAGTTCATTAAGGGTGTACCACCCCAAATTCAAGATGCTGTGGTGGGTAGCCGACCCACAACCTTGGAAGAAGCCATTACAATCACCGCTCAACTCACCGAGAACCATATAAGAGCGGGCACCATGTCTGTGAAGGGTGCAAAGAAGGTGGAGAAGACGGCTACCGAGGCGGTTAAGGAGACCAAAGCTGAACCGTCTAACAGCCACAACAACAACAAGAAGCGCAAGTTCACACCGGCACGTAACTATGCCGTGGCTGCACCCAACAACCCCAAAGACAACTTGTACCTGCAGCTACACCTGTGGCACAAGTGCCTGGGGCTAGGGCTTATGCTGGTCCTTAACCGATGTGCAACATGTGTAGGTATCATCATCCGGGGAATCAACCATGCCGCATTTGCACCTTATGCGGTAAATATGATCATTTGGTGGCGACTTGCCACCGTGCACCTAACAATGCCGCTGTGGTCACAAACCGTGTTTGCTACAACTGTGGGGAACCTGGTCATTTTCGCCCACAATGCCCTCGTCTTGTGGTAATGTTCCACAAGCCCGAGGACGTGCTTTCAACATCAACGCTAACCAAGCACAAGCAAACAACGATGTGGTGAATGGTACGTTAACTCACCCTTAAATTTTGTGATCGAATTCATTTCATATTCTACCTGTATTGTTAAATACCTTAAAAATTGAACAGGTATGTTCCTTATTAACAAAACTTATGCCTATGTCCTATTTGATTCTGGAGCCGATAAAAGTTTTGTTTCATTAGAGTTTGAACCCATACTTGCTAAGCCACATACGAAACTAGAAAGACCTCTTACTGTTGAAGTTGCCGATGGAGAACCAATTACCGTTGACGTTATCGTTCGTGATTGCATCTTAAGTCTTGACACGCATGATTTTCTTATCGATCTTATCCCTATGAAACTTGGGAGCTTTGACGTCATCATTGGTATGGATTGGTTAGCCAAACACCATGCCGAGATCATTTGTTTCGAGAAGTGCATTCGTATACCGTTACCCTCTGGAGATACGTTGAAGGTGTTCGGTGAAAAATCTTCTAAAGGGCTTAAACTCATGTCTTGCACCCAAGCCCGAAAATGCTTAAACAAGAAGTATATGTCCTTCTTGGCTTATGTGGTCAACACGAAAGTCAAAGGAAAGAACTTAAGGATGTCCCTATCGTACGAGACTTTCCTGAAGTATTTCCCGAAGACCTTAGTGGGTTACCTCCCGTGCGTGAAGTCGAGTTTAAAATTGACTTGATACCGGGAGCAAACCCCGTGGCCAAGTCACCATATCGGCTTGCACCATCGGAAATGCAAGAACTCTCTTGTCAACTACAAGAGCTGTCCGAGAAGGGCTTCATCCGTCCTAGTTCTTCGCCTTGGGGTGCACCTGTTCTTTTCGTGAAGAAGAAAGATGGATCGTTTCGTATGTGCATCGATTATCGCGAGCTTAACAAACTTACCATCAAGAATCGTTATCCTCTTCCTCGAATCGATGACTTGTTTGATCAACTTCAAGGAGCTGCCATATTCTCGAAAATTGATCTACGTTCTGGATATCATCAATTACGAGTTCATGAGGATGACATCCCAAAGACCGCTTTTCGTACTCGTTATGGACACTATGAGTTTATGGTGATGCCTTTTGGTTTAACCAATGCTCCTGCTGTCTTCATGGATCTCATGAACCGAGTATGCAAGCCTTATCTAGACAAGTTTGTGATCGTTTTTATTGATGACATACTTATTTATTCCAAGTCCAACACCGATCATGAGCTGCATTTGAGATTGGTTCTTGAGTTGTTAAAGAAAGAGCAATTGTACGCAAAGTTCTCGAAGTGTGATTTCTGGCTCGAGGAAGTTCAATTTCTAGGACACGTGGTGAATAGTCAAGGAATTCACGTTGATCCTGCAAAGGTGGAAGCTGTGAAGAATTGGTGTGTTCCTACAAATCCTACCGAAGTTCGTTCTTTTCTTGGTCTTGCTGGTTATTATCGGTGTTTCATTGCCAGTTTCTCGAGGATCGCGAAACCGCTCACCACTTTGACACAAAAGAATAAACCCTTCGAGTGGGGTTCCGAGCAAGAAGAAGCTTTTGCAGCGTTAAAGCATAAGTTGTGCAATGCTCCTATATTGACCCTACCCGATGGAAACGACGATTTCACCGTGTATTGTGATGCATCTAAGCAAGGCCTTGGTTGTGTTCTTATGCAACGAGGGAAGGTCATAGCTTACGCATCGAGGCAATTGAAGGTTCACGAGGTGAATTACACAACTCATGATCTCGAGCTTGGTGCTGTTGTATTTGCTTTGAAGATTTGGAGGCACTACTTGTATGGTACGCAATGTATAGTCTACACCGATCACAAAAGCCTCCAACACGTTTTCAATCAAAAAGATCTCAATATGAGACAACGTCGTTGGGTGGAGTTGATTAGTGACTATGATTGTGACATTCGTTACCATCCTGGTAAGGCAAACGTTGTGGCCGATGCACTGAGCCGAAAGATTCACAACAAGATGATCTCATTTCAAGAAATTCGAGATCGACGTCAATGGTTTGACACGTTGGGTGAGTTCGATACTGAAATCGACTAGATGTCAATGAGACCACCGTACTACTACAAAACCTGAGAATAGATAGTGACATCGAGTCTAGCATCCTAGAGACTCAACAAATGATTCAACGAGAAGGGAGAATGAAGGATGAGTTGGAGCATAATCTTCTAACCCAATTGGAAACGAAATCCAATGGATTGATGTACTTCGCCAATCGTATTTGGGTTCCAAATCGCGATAACATTCGTACCTTTATTATGAACGAAGCTCATCAAACTCGTTATTCTATTCATCCGGGTTCCGATAAGATGTACATGGACCTACGTGGTCAATATTAGTGGCCTGGAATGAAGAAAGACATAGCGAGTTATGTAGCTAAGTGCCTCACATGTACGAAAGTTAAAGCCGAACATCAACGTCCAAGTGGATTACTTGAGCAACCCGAGATCCCTATGTGGAAATGGAACACATATCCATGGACTTCATAACAAAGCTACCCCGAACCTCTCGAGGACACGATAGCATATGGGTGATCGTTGACCGATTGACCAAGTCGGCACATTTCATACCCATACGCGACACCTACAAGACATCAAAGTTAGCTCGTATATACGTTGATGAGATTGTAAGTCGCCATGGGGTACCTCTGCACATTATATCCGACCGAGATGCTCGTTTCACTTCACATTTTTGGTCGTCTATGCAAGAACTTTTGGGTACACAATTAGATCTAAGCACGGCTTACCATCCTCAAACTGATGGTCAAACCGAGCGAACGATCCAAACTTTAGAAGATTTGCTACGTCTCTGTGTTCTTGACTTTGGTGGAGATTGGGATATGCATCTACCGCTCGCGGAATTTTCGTATAACAATAGTTACCACTCGAGTATCAAGATGGCACCGTTTGAAGCACTTTATGGTCGAAAATGTCGTTCACCGATCTGTTGGACCGACATTGGTGAAAACTTCATCACTGGTCCTGAACTTATACAAGAGACGACCAATAAAGTTTCTATTATTCGCAAGAACCTTGAAGTGGCGAGAAGTCGTCAAAAGAGCTATGCTGACAAGCGACGTAAGCCATTGGAATTCCAAGTTGGGGAGATGGTTCTTCTTAAGGTTTCACCGTGGAAAGGTGTGGTTCGTTTTGGAAAGAAGGGCAAACTGGCTCCAAGATTTGTAGGGCCTTTCAAAATCCTGAAAAGGATTGGGAAGTGGCTTATAAACTGGAACTACCTTCCGACCTTAGTGGAGTTCATCCTGTGTTCCACGTCTCAAATTTGAGAAAGTGTTTGGCCGACGAAAGTCTGTATGTTCCGTTGGAAGACATTCAGATTGACGAGTCATTACATTTTGTTGAGAAACCTGTTGAAATCATGGATCGCATTATGAAGAAGACTAGAACCACAACAACCCCAATCGTCAAGTTCGTTGGGAAAATAAACGTGGTGCCGAATTTACTTGGGAACATGAGGAGCATATGAAGAAGAAATACCCGTTCTTATTTGTATAGTTTCTTTTCTTTTAATTTCGGGACGAAATTCTTTTAAGTTGGGGAGACTGTAACATCTCGTATTTCAGTTAACTAAAAGTTGTTTTCGTTTATTCTCTTAAGGGTCATTGTTGGCAATTTTGAAATTTAAGGTGGATGTAAGCTTATTTCTTAGTTGTTATTTATATAATGTTGGAAAGCTAATAAATTGGGCATTAAAATTATGTAATAATAATAATTATGATAATAGTAACAATAACAATAAGTTACAATAATAATAACAATAATATCAATAATGATAAGAATATTAATAGAGTTAATAATAATAATTGTTATAACTAAGATAATGTTATTAATAATAATAACAATAATATTAATAATAATAAGATTGCTTATAATAATAACTTATAAGAGTTATTAAACTTGTAATATTTAAAACATAAGATTAAATTAAGTCTAGGGGGTTGTTTGTTAGTTTTGAAACTTTTAAAAGTAATTCCTAGCCTAAAATAACAAAAACGTAAACCCCAGGGACCATTGTTGAAAATTAATAATACTCAAACTCTTTCTCTCTCTTACTCCTCGCTTTTCCGGTGACCTCGCCGGCCGACTCCGGCCAAGTCCGGCGAGGCACTAAACCCTCCAAAATCGACCGTTTCTTGTTCCCGAAACCGTCCCCAACCGT
The DNA here is from genome assembly GCA_025506515.1 of Flaveria trinervia. Taxonomy (NCBI): domain Eukaryota; kingdom Viridiplantae; phylum Streptophyta; class Magnoliopsida; order Asterales; family Asteraceae; genus Flaveria; species Flaveria trinervia. The sequence goes on from CM046447.1 coordinate 85,735,234, forward strand.
TATCGAACATGATTCGAACCCCATCAATCGTATTAATCGAGCTTTAACACTCAATTGGAACACCAAAACATCGTATAACCGAAACCATTACTACCCATAGCCGTTCGCACATTAAGGACCAACATTAACTCAATTAAATGAATCTGAGCAATCGTTTAGTTACCTCAAAACGATATCCATTATCAATTTCATCTAATAACATACAAAACACACTAATCGATCAACCATCCCCATCGCACCTGAAATTAATCAAACATTGTCAATAGGGCTTCAACCTTCGAAATTTATAAAGGGCTTTTCATTAGGATCATCACTCGAAGCTTTCTGTGCGGCGAATTCGTTTAATATCATCATTTGGGCATCGATCGAGTTGTACGTTGTTCGCGGTCGGATCCTCGTCTCGAGCAGTACCAAATCGCTAACAAACGGGTAAATTGAATACATATACAAACTAGATTAAGCATGGGGAACAAAAGCCCCATGGTTAATTTAGTTATCATCAACATTTGGTTGATCAATTTAGCTCGAATCTAAACTAGGGTTCACCCAATTTGGGGGTTTTGCTTGGGTTATGTTTAAAAGGTTTTAAAACGAAGATAAACCGCGGCTAAGGCCTTTGGTTTACTGGTAAGGCGTGGGCAGTGTGGACTTGAGGTCCCGGGTTCGAACCCGGGGACCTTCAATCCATTCTTTTTGATTTTTTTAAGTGTATTTAATATGTAAAAATCCTATAAATTTCTAATAGTAATTTTTAAACTTGATGTATATATATTTTTTTTCTTAATTCTATAAAATTTATTTCTTAAATGATTTAAATATCTTATAAAACAAGGTTATGTGAAGTTTTTTTATTTATTTATTTTTTTTTAAAAAAATTTAATACTATGTATAAAGTAGACTTTAAACAATGGTTAAAACGCTATTATTGGCTCGAATAATATTTATATGGTATCGTTTAAATCATAAGTACTTTTAAAAAAAAAACAAAATTTATAAAAGATTATTTAAACTTATGATTAAACTTTACTACCAATGATTTTCTTCATTGCTTTACAATAAAATGCTCGAATATTATATTTAACTTTAATAATCATCATAAACGATTTAATTTCTTTTTCTCTATATCTAAACATATAATAATATAACTGGTGCTTAAAATATTTATAAAAATGCCCCAAATACCCAAGTTGAACTTTAGCCCTCGTAAATTCATTAACACCTGTCATTAAATTTAATCTTGTAAATATACATATATTTAGGTGCCTTGTGACGATTCCCCTTGGAACGACGCCTATTATTTATCTTATTAATCGTCATTTTTATACTTATTGCCATGTGAGTTTTCCTTGTCCCCTTTTTATAATTCACACTTATTGGGGTGAAACATGATGCTTATAGTACATACACGTTTAAACATTTGAGACTTGTAATGCACATGCAATTCTACTTATTTTTGGTCATGGTTATTTGTGTTTTGTAAGTGTTTATATGAGATACATAGTTTGTTTACAATCATTAACTATTGCTAGCCTGGCGACGTCTTAGATCTTTGGGCCTGACAAGCCTATTTGGTGCTAAAGTCGAGGTATTGCCGACTCCTAGGGGCCGTACGCTTGTGCACTAGGGAACCAAATACACTTAGCCAATCTTATATACTTGTAATCAAGTCGAGGTTTGGTTGTAACGATATGTGTTCTATAACCTTACTAGCTTATAATCCATGACATGAATTGCTACTTGTAATCTTATTATGTATGAAAACTTGGAAACTCACCAACTATTTTTAGTTGACTCTTATTTTCATCATGTTTCAGGAAATCCCCAAGTTTAAGGTGGACATTTGAAGCTTGCAATAACACTAGGACTTGGACCTAGTTAATTAAATAAAGCATTATGTTATGTTTGTGTTATGTTGAACTTATCACGTTATGGTGACTTATGGTTGTATTACATTTAAATACTTATGATAATAATATTTGCAAATTTAAAAATAGCGTTATGTGGCTGTGAACAATCTTAACCCTCACATCTCGACGTTTCCGCCGTTAAGGTTGGGGTGTGACATAAAAGATACAAGTCCAATGCCTCAGAATATGTAGATGATGAATTCTTGAAGAGGGTTGGCTACAAAAGTAGAACTACAGCAGCATTCAATGCATTGAAGGGACTCAATTCACATACCCTATAACTGAATGGGGTTATGTTGAGAAAACAAAGGAGTTGGTCCTACTAAGAAATGCTGAAAACAAGAAAGCTGACCGGATTAGGATCTTTGATCCTGTGGAAATCAAATTACTTCATCCCAGCTACACCTCGTACCTTAATGACAAATTCTTTCCCAAGCTGTCTGATGAAAAAGCACAAAATGATTTGTTCCTGCATGTCCATGTGATACAAGTGATTGGCGAATTACATGCCAAAGCTTACAAAAGAAGAAGATTCAATGCTGGACTGCTGAAGGGAACAACTTTTGATGAATTCACAGAACTCAGAATTTCAGAGCAAGATGGGCTAGAAGTGGTGAATAACAACAATGTGTTAGACACACTCACTACAAAGGATATGTTTTGGGGATAAGCTTTGAGACTCTGAAGAAGTTCAGCAAGATGAAGATCAACTACAAGTATGATGATCAGAAGACTGTTGTGTCTTACTTCTACAACAAGATCATTGCCAGAGTCAATGAGCTTTTTGTTTTGAAGGATTGATTACAAGGATCTAAGCCTAAGGGGGAGTATTGTTAGATCTAGGACTTATAGGTCTAGATCAATTTGTATAGGCTTAGAACTTTAATCAATTCTTGTAATAAATATTTGTAATTGTCATTTATTATGCATGCATTAATTGTATATGCTAACCCATATATGTGTGTTGTGGATAGTTGCAGGTACAAACATTAGTCCTTGGTCGATCTATGAAATTGACCAAGTGTAAGAAACATCTACGGATGAACATTTTGTTCTTCCGTAGATATATTTCTTACAAGTAACATTACATCCAAAGATCTTCTGCGGATGAACAACCAAAACTGAAGAACAAGTTTGCTTCAGAAGTACAAGTTTTCTACGGAAGAACAAGATTCCTACGGAAGAACAAAACGTCTACGGAAGAGCAAGACTTCTACAGAAGAACAAACTCCTACGGAAGACACTATTCCTGTAGAGTCCAAACACTTGTATAATGCAAGTGTTACAAGTCAACAAGGCAGTTATGCGAATCCCAAGAAATCCGATGATTTCTTAACTGACACAAATCAAATCCCAAGAGATCCGGTGTTTCCTATAACAGAAACATCATTGTCTGTATATATGGATCCTAGGTTTCGATTCAAGGACAGTTGTTTTAGATGATTGATTGAACAACAACATCAATAGCAATACGACAATCACCGTCTCTCAACCAAACCCTAGCAGCCATCACATCATAACAAACTTTGATATCATACATTCATTATTTTGTAATCATTAACATATTTTAATGAAATACATATTATTCATTAATTGTGTTTCTGTTAGTGTGTTCTTGAATATTTATTAATAATTAAAGTGATTACAAACAATTAAACCAAATTAATTGTAGGGTTTCCCAAATAAGAGGCTCCAATAAGTGGCCTTTGCAGCCACATTAGGGACACCCTAATCTGGTCTGTTGAACCAAAGTGATATTTGTGGCCACATTAGGGATTCCGAATTAGGGTTTGCAACCTAGGGTTGTAAATGGGCTCGTGAACACCATTGGGTTTGTTACTTGGGCTCCATCATTAAACAAAAACATCATTTGGATTGGGGCTCAAGTGTTAAAGATTGGACTTATGATTCACAAAACAAAATTGGGGTTCGTATTCGGGCTCTCATCAACAAAAACAAGTGACATTGAGTTACATAATATAGTTGTACCAAAGTTTTGAAGACCTCACTTCTGCATCAACAACAAATTTCTTGACTTTGGACAACTATTCAACAAAAACAAGATCAAGCTTCAATTCACATTGGAAATCTACAATTTAGGGGGAGTATTGTTGGGTATTCTACCTTTGAAGAATTTGAAGATTTCAATATGATTGAAGTTGAAGACTTGAAGCACGAAATCAACAAAAATATTAGTCTAGGGTTTATATTGTAATTATTTTTATTACTAGACTAGTATAAATATTAGCACATATTGTCATTGTAAAGTTTGACTAATTCACCACTTGTTAGGGCGAATTAGGTCCATCATCAACAACATCATATCATCATCCTTCATTGATGATGATTTCAACAATATATCAATAAACATCAAACATTAAACACTTTTTGTGTTCATCATCATTATTATTTTAGCATCTAATCATTAAGTTTTATTATCATCAATATGAATCCTAAGATCCAAGCTCATTGTTTCCGTTCACATAGGGAACACACAATTGGTATCAGAGCTGGAGTTGATGGATTCATATTGATTTTGATGAGATTTCATGGTTGGATTGTTGAAATTATTGAATGTTTGAAGAAAAAAATTCAAAAATCAATCAACATTAGGGTTTGCGGCTGCCTCGAGTATCAAACAAACTAGGGTTTTCGGCTGCCTCAATCAAGGACATTAGGGTTTGTGGCTGCCGAAGTGGGATCCAAAAGAGGTTGCCGAAGGCAGCTTTTGCGAGCCAAATAGAAGCTGCCGATAAGGGATTCTTGCGGCCGAATGAGGCTGCCAAAATATGGGTGCCGAATGTAGGCTGCATTGGGCACCTTGCGAACCAAAAGAAGCTACCAAAGGCAGCCCTTGCGAACCAAAAGAGGCTGCCGAATAGGGGCTGCCGATTAGGGCTGATTGCGGCCGAATGGGGATGACCTAATTAGGGTTTGCCGAATATAGAATGTGGCTGCAAATGTCTTTGTCAACTAGGGTTGCTTGCGAATTTAGGGCTGCCACATCAAGTATCAAACGAATTAGGGTTTGCAACCTAGGGTTGCAAATGGGCTCGTGAACCCCATTAGGTTTTGTTGCTTGGGCTACCTCATTAAACAAAAACATTAGTTGGAATTGGGCTCAAGTGTTGAAGATTGGGCTTATGATCAACAAAACAAATATGGGTTTCGTATTTGGGCTCTCATCAACAAAAACAAGTGTCATTGTTACATAATATAGTCCTACCAAAGTTTTGAAGACCTCGCTTCCGCATCAAAAGCAAATTTCTAGACTTTGGACAACTATAACAAAAACAATATCAAGCTTCAATTCACATTGGAAATCTACAATTTAGGGGGAGTATTGTTGGGTATTCTACCTTTCAAGAAATTGAAGATTTCCAACATTATTGAAATTGAAGATGTGAAGAACAATAGCAACAAAATATTAGTCTAGGGTTTGTTTTGTAATTATTGTAAATGCTAGACTAGTATAAATATTAGAACATATTATCATTGTAAAGTGTGAATAATTCAACACTTGTTATGGTGAATTAGGTCCATCATCAACAACATCATATCATCATCCTTCATGGATTCTGATTTCAACAATATATCAATAAACATCAAACATTAAACACTTTTTGTGTTCATCATCATTATTATTTTAGCATCTAATCATTAAATTTTATTATCATCAATATGAATCCTAAGATCCAAACTCATTGTTCTCGTTCATATAGGGAACACACACAAATGTGCTAAGGGAAGAGGGTTTCATCTTTCATACCTGAGGGGTATGGTACAGGTAATAATTTAATATATTAATTATCAAGTTAGTTATGCATTAAAGGTCGTATATTTTGTTTAATAGGGTTGTACCTACCTTTTTTTCTTAGTTTTTTAATCTATAACTTTTTTATTTAACCTAATACTTTTACATATTTTACAATTTAACCCAACATTTTTTACTTTCAACTTTCGTCTTCTATATTTTTTATATTTTTATAAAATTTTCATTTTACGTGTCGGTATAAAATTTGCGAGTTAACACATCGCAGTGTGGCATGTTTTTCAACGTTTTTAAGCTCATTTTTTCACAGTTCAACGACATTGCCGCAATGCACTGGTCATAGATAAATTTACTATTTTATATGTTTTACGTTTCACCTACGTGGATCAACGTTTCTATTTCTACTTTTCATTCGGTTATTATTTTTCAATTTTTATTTTTTATAACACGATTTTTTTCGATGTAAGTGTCATTGACTGTGTTGTGTCATTTGTGCTATGACATGGTTTTACGTCCCCCACCACCACGTGGAGAGCTTAATACTAGTGTTTTCTAAGAGATAACTTGATTTGATAATTATATATATTATTAATTACCAACTATATATTTTAGTGAGTTGTACACTTGTATCTTTGTATTTCTTTATTATTATTATTTTGCTTTTAACTCTAACTAGGGTTGTACACGAACGCGGGTTGCGCATTGGATGAACGGATTAAATCGAGGCTTAGGTAAAATGAATGTTCTCATCTCATCACCACCATCGCTTGACGGGAAACATACCAACTAATGACAACGACACTGACCTCATGACAAACGACTTTAACGCAAACTTTAGCTCAGAGTTCCTAATGTGATTATTAAACAATAGTTTCAAGGGAGTTGTGGGTATGCATCGACCGTCCTCGGCCAATCTTGGATTTGAACTCATCACAACCACAACATAAAAAGCACAACAAACCATTCAGATGAAATCACACAATAAAATGTTATCAACAGTAGTCTGTAGCATCACAAAGAACAGTAATGTCTTATCTACTATCAACTCCTAATAACAAACCGTATCAAATGAGTTAGTTTAATCATCATAGACCAAACAAAATACATCTATAGCTCAAATGAGCAAGGGCTCAAACTCATTAGCTCTATAACTTGAAAAGGCAACCATTGGTGAGCCGGAGACCACCGACCACGTCAAAGCAACCTCGCTATCATTAGATAAATACCCAACTTCGCCGCCATGCAGACGCCACCAAAGGCGGGGCCGGAAACCACAGGTAGCGTCAAGGATACAATCATGCTACGAAAGTAGGAAAACCGACCAAACAAAGGAAGAAGGAAACTCAGAGACTCAATCGTGTCTGGCGCCACCGCTGAAGATCACCTCAAATCCGAGTGTGCGAAAGAGAAAGGCACAGTTAGGGGGCACTTGGGTTAGCCGCCGGCAACCGATGCAACATAGATCGATGACTAAAACTCATAGCTTCACTGGTGGCTTGCGGCGGTGTTCTGCGGCGGCGACAACAGAAGCCGTCTTCGCCTCAAGAAAACTGTTACCCCCCGCTGTGGTTTTAAGAAAGACGGATGATTGACGGAGTGGAAACAACGGGCCAGTCGGAGTGGCCACCACCTCATCCTCCATGGCAACCGCACCATCAATCTGTCTCTAGAACTTCCAGAACAAACATATATATGGCAGGTAGAGAGGACCAAATTGTAAATACTCAAAAAATGTGACCAAAACAAAAACCCCATTAACACACTATTTCTTTATTTGGGTTTTAAATATACAGGGGAATAACATTAGTATGTACCCATGTGCTCTAGAAGGTTTCAACTTTCATGTCTGGAGGGTTATAAGATATGTTTAGTGGATTGTATTCGTCTTTTATTTTTTAATGTTAATTTTTTTTAATTTAACACAATATTTTTATTTTTTATAATTTTACTATAACATTTTTTACTTTCAATTTTTGTTCCCTATATTTTATATTTTTTACAATTTAGCCCCTATATTTTTATCAACTTTTTGTACAAGTACCATTACTTATGATACAACCATACAATCCATGATCATTTTTTTATATATTATTATATATAATACTAATTACAAATTGGTTTGTGCATTTGGTGTAGTATCTTATTCTTATCAAGTGGTTTGTGCGTTAGAGTGTTATATAGTATGCATCATGGGTTGTATCGTGTGTTTTACTAGGTTGTACACATATTTTGTTTTTTTAATCTTTTACCTTTTTATTTTAACCCAAAACTTTTAAATATTTACAATTTAACCCCAATAGGGGGGCCTGGCCCATACAAAGCTTTTCTCATGGCTGCAGCGTGCGTCTGTGGTTTAACTATTTTACGCTTATTGTTTTTCCGTTTAAGGGCCCGTTGCAACGCGTTGGTCCTACATCGACTTATTGTCTTATAGGTTTTACATTTTGCTTAAGTTGTCCAATGTTTTTTCGTCTACTTTTCGTTTGCTCTTATTTTATTTGTTTTTTCTATTTCTTTTAATACGAGTTTTTTCGATGTTTGTGGTTTCTAAAGATTGGGTGCCCGTGTGCTAACTAGCACGTTTTACGCCTCCATTGCATAGCATGGGGCTTAATATTAGGTAGGGTTTGGTAGGCAGGAATGAGAGGCGGAATAGAATGAATCATTGAGTGTTAATGAATAATACATGTTTGGTTGGTGTAACACCCGACTATTTATCTATTTTGAAGCCGATGAAAGAAGAAAGAAATAAAGTCCTAAGTCGAGGGACAACTCGCCAATGAAAGAAAGACGAGCGAGTGGGGGTATATAAAGAGAGGGCAGCCCTTACCCTCTCCCCACACCCACATTTTCAGCCATCAAAGAGGGGAAGAGAGAAAGAAGAGAAAAAGGGAGAAAAGTTTGGTTCGGGTAGATTCAAGCGGGCAAAATCGTCATGTAGCAAGTCAAACCGAAGCTCTACCTCTCGGTGTCATTTGTGTGAGTTCTAGGACCCCACATTTACTTGTTTTCAAATGATTTTGGGGCTGGAAAGCATAGAAAACCCGTTTTTGTATGTTTATGTGTTTGACCCATTTGGGTGTGTTGCGTGTGATGAGTTTAGAGGTTGTTTCCGAGCTTGTGTGTGCTCGAATGATGTTTTGGTATGCATTCCTAAGGTCTAGGATGGTTGATTTAGGCTTGGAATGGGTTTAGATGAGTTTGGAGGTCGAAAAGGGCAGTTTGCGTTTGGCTGGAACTGCATTCTGCATCAGCTAGGGCTAGGCGACCAACTGGAGACCAAATGAAGGCCATACAACCGAATAGGGTGCGATTGAGGTCCATTCGCACGATTGAGGGTCCATTCGTACTAGTGAAGGGCCATTCGCATGGAGGTCATGCGATTGAAGTTCCAGTTGCATAAGTGCTCATCCGCATTAGTCCCATTCGCATGAGGTCCATCCGCATTAGTCCATTCGCATGATTGGGTGTTCATTCGCACGAGTGTTTAGTCCATCCGCATTGGTTCATTCACATGATGTTCAGTCGCATGGAGGCCATGCGACTGCAGGGTGTCCATACGCCCGAATAGGGCTGTTGCACTCGAAGGAAAGTGTAGTTTGACTTCTGACTTTCGGGGGAAAGTGCAGACGTAAGTTTTGACGTAAAGGTTCCCGTAAGAGCATGTAAGATGACGATTGAGGCCTTAGAAAGCATGTGGGGCATGATGATGATGTTGTTGCATGTTATGTATGTATGATGCTGCCCTGTATGATGATGATGACTGTGTATGATATGTTCCTTATTATGATGTATGTTTATCTTTCTTGTGGCTTTACGTGTCATGTTAATGAATGATGAAGTATGATGTAACGTAAAGTGAAAAATAATGAAAGAGGAACATGAAGTAAGAATGCATGCATTATTGAATGATGAATGAACGAAGGAAAGGCTTGCAATCACATATATGAGGTGAGCAACCCTGTTGTTGCAACAGACTCAGATAGCGTGCAATCATTGAGATTGCCTATGAGGTGAGCAACCCTATGGTTGCAACAGACTCGGATAGCGTGCTATCGTGAAGTTGCCATGAGGTGAGCAACCCTGTTGATTCAAGAGACTCGGATAGCGCGCTATTGTTGAGATTGGCAATGAGGTGAGCAACCCTATGGTTGTAACAGACTCGAATAGCGCGCAATCGTTGGAATTGCTAATGAGGTGAGCGACCCTGTTGTCGCAACAGACTCGGGAGAACGAACGTATAGAATGAACAAAAGTTAACGCATGTAATGGAACATAATAATTATATTATCAATGTGTATGTATATTGCATGGTCACGAATAAATGTAAAGCACAATATGATTTGAAAGAAAGTAAAGAACGGTTTTAACGATAGAAAAGTATGTTTTATTATAAAACTAGAACTTACTCAGCAACGCTGACTTTTATATGTTTCCAGTTGGCAGGTAATAGTTGTTGAGGATGGCACGAGGCGGCTACTCAGCTCTTTTGGGATGGCATCCATGTTATAATGCTTTTGTGATGTAATGCAACTTGGGTTTTGTAATCGAATTACGATGTATTATTTTGCAGAAGCTTTTATAGTGAAATGAGATGTCTATTTTGTCATTTCCGCTGCAATGTTTTATGGTAATTAAATATAATTATATGATTTATATGCGATGAGAATCCAACTGTAAGCGTCCCGGGAACGGGGCCTTACAAGTTGGTATCAGAGCCAAAGTTTAAGTGAAATGGGTAAATTTTCAAAATAAACCTTAACTTAAACTGATAATGGGACGGAAAGGGAATGGGATTCCAATCTGAGTAGTTGCATGCCATCAGTTATTTTCATAAAGTTAACCGGTTTTATGTGCGCATGGTATGTGATTACGTGTTGTATGTAGGTTAAATACTGATGTAGTCAGGACAGGTAATGCTTGGGGTATGAAGAGTAAAGTAAGTGGCTAATCACAACTGGCCACTGTAATTAGGGACTTACTATACTTGACATAAACTAAGCTGTTCCCTTGAATGACCGTGTTGGTGTTGAATCTTTCAATGTGCGTGTGAATGGCCGGTGGTAGATCTTCGAAAGCTTCACGGGGTGGAGGTCACGGTGCTGAACCGCGACCCAGAGAGGAGACCCAGAGTTGAGAAGGTGGTTCATGAAGAACCAGAGACCCTTATCCGGAGGGTGGCGACGAGAGCGCTAATCTAAGAGCCTCAGTAAAGGAGGCTGTGGTGGAAGAAGTTCATCAGGTCATGCAGACGATCCTACCGTCTATGGTGACCGAAGTGATCAAGGCAGTAAGAGAAGGGGAAAGAAAGGAGAGGAACAGGTCCTCAGAAGGACGAGAGCAACCAGAGCCTAAAACGGTTCTCTCGGATGATGAAGAAGAGGAAGAAGAAGAAGAGCCTGTGCAGGAGGCGACACAAGGCTGTAACTACGGGGCGTTTATGAGATGCAAGTCCCCAACTTTTGATGGAAATGGCACTGCTGCTGCTGCTCACCGGTGGGTGAGGGAAATGGAGGCTATTCTTGATATCAGTGAGTGCCGTGAAGATCAAAAGATAAAGTTCGCTACCACTCTTTTATGGATTCGGCTCTGTGTTGGTGGGACAAAATTGTCCAAGCTGAGGGTAGCAGGGCCATTGGGAGAATGAGATGGCCTGAACTGAAGGAGTTGGTGATTGAGGAGTTCTGTCCTCACCGGGAGATGGATAAGGTAAGAGAGTTCCTGCAGCTGGAGGCGGGAATGATGACACACCAACAGTACACCACAAAGTTCAACGAGATGGCACGTTGGTGCCGGATCATGTGACACCTCTGTCTCGAAAAATCAAGAGGTATATTCAGGGTTTGCCAGCGGATATTCGCAGGCACATGATTGTTGTCCGGCCAAGCACGTTTAGCTTGACGGTGAATTGGCAGGGAGACTGTATGATGAGAGGACGGTGGTGGTGACTGAAGGTGGCAAGAAGGGAGGTGGTGATTGAAACTGGCAGGGGAAGAGGTTTGGTCGGGGTGATGCCTCAACGGGTAACAAGAAGGCACGGGTGGACGACTGCCGTGTGGTCGCATCGGGTGCTGGTATAAAGAAGTGTGGTAGGTGTGGGAGAGAACATAGCAGGGAATATAGGCTGGGGTTGAATGTGTGCTTCAAATGTGGGAAGCCGGGGCATATAGCTAAGGACTATCATGCGGTCCGATGCTTTAACTGTGGTGAAGAGGGTCGCATGAGTAGGGACTGCAAGAAACCAAGGGCCGAGGGTTCCGGGGCGAAGAAGCCGGGAGGTGAAGGACCGAGGGCGAGTGCCAGGCATTCGCCATGACACAAGAGGAAGCTAGGACGGACCTGACGTTGTGTCTGGTACGTTTCGGGTGAACCAAAGTTTAGCTTCTGTGTTATTTGATTCGGGTGCAAGTAAAATTTTTAATTTTGCTGCTTTCTGTGCTAAGCTGCATGTTAGTAGTAGACGTGTTGATGCGCCCTTTGATGTAAAAACTGCCATAGGTAAGTCTACCAGGATTTCTGAGATGATAGATAACTGTGATGTGGAACTTGAGGGTCATAAGTTTCTTGTTAGACCGTTCGTGATGACCTTAGGTGGTTTTAATTTGGTTCTTGGGATGGATTGGTTGGCGGACTTCGAGGCGAACATTGTGTGTCGCAAGAAGATGATTCGTTTGACAGCGCCTGACGGTAGTTCAGTGACGGTTTATGGTGATTGGGTTACTACGATCCCGAAGGTAATCTCAATGGCAGTGGCGGGAAAGTGTATGAGGCGTGGATGTAGTGCCTACTTGGCCTATGTAAAGGATGTGGATACGCCAACACCACAACTATCCAATGTATCGGTTGTGTGTGACTTTCCAGAAGTATTCCCAAAAGACTTATCAGGAGTGCCACCTGACCGTGAGATCGAGTTCCAGATTGACTTGATACCAGTTGCCCAACCTGTTGCTAAGGCACCGTATCGATTGGCTCCGATGGAGATGAAAGAGTTGATGGAGCAGTTGCAAGAGCTGCTTAATAAGGGGTTCATTAGACCGAGTATATCTCCTTGGGGTGCTCCAGTCCTGTTTGTAAAGAAGAAAGACGGTAGTATGAGGATGTGCATTGACTACCGCGAGCTGTACAAGTTGACGGTGAAGAACCGATACCCTTTACCGAGAATAGATGATCTGTTCGATCAGCTTCAGGGTGCCAGTTGGTTTTCAAGGATAGACCTTCGATCTGGTTACCATTAGTTGATGGTGAAGGAGCAGGGTATCCCTAAAACAGCTTTTCGCACGCGCTATGGTCACTACGAGTTTCTTGTCATGTCTTTTGGTTTGACCAATGCGCCAGCTGCTTTTATGGATCTAATGAACCGTGTGTGTTGGCCAATTTTGGATAAATCAATGATTGTGTGTATTGATGATATCCTGATTTATTCTAGGAGCGAGATAGAACATGCCAATCACATTCGAGAGGTTTTGGAGACGTTGAGGAAGGAGAAGTTGTACGCCAAGTTCTCCAAGTGCGCGTTCGGGTTGCGCGAAGTTCAATTCTTGGGTCATGTGGTGAATCCCGACGGGATTATGGTGGACCCGGCAAAGGTGGAGGCGGTTATGCAATGGAAGTCACCAAAGACGCCATCCAAGATTCTTAGCTTCTTGGGTTTGGCGGGCTACTACAGAAGATTCATCCAAGACTTGTCCAAGATTGCTTCTCCACTGACCAAGTTGACCCGAAAGTTGTAAAATTTATATGGGGTCAAGCTCAAGAGAAAGCGTGCGATAAACTGAAGGCGAGGTTGACTCAAGCTTCTGTTCTGTCATTACCCGATGGAAGTGAAGATCTGGTGGTTTATTCGGATGCTTCCTATTCGGGTTTGGGGTGCGTGTTAATGCAAAGAGGGAAGGTTATAGCCTATGCATCCAGACAGTTGAAGGTTCATGAGGTCAATTATCCTACTCATAATTTGGAGCTAGCATCCGTGGTATTTGCACTAAAGATTTGGAGGCACTATCTCTACGGGACGAAGTGCACCATATTCACCAACCACAAAAGCTTGAAGTACTTCTTTGAGCAGAAGGATCTGAACATGAGGCAGAGACGATGGTTGGAGCTCATAAAGGACTATGGTTGCGAGATCCATTACCATCCGGGCAAGGCCAATGTGGTGGAAAATGCCCTTAGCCGAAAGGAGAGATCCGAGCCGATTTGGGTGAAAGCTTATTAGTTGGTCATGACCCCAATGTGATGAAGCAAGTCAAAGAGTTTCAAGATGAGGCATTGAAGGAAGATCATATTAACTCTGAGAGAATGAGAGGTTTGGTAGCAGAATTGGGTGAAAACACGTTTGGTGTTAGAACTCGATTCGAGAGGATGTGGATCCCTCGTTTTGGGGATCTATGGGTGAAGATTATGGATGAAGCTCACAAGACTCGATACTCTATTCACCCTAGTGCCACGAAAATGTACCACGACATGAAGAAAGATTATTGGTGGCCGGGTATGAAGCGTGACGTAGTGGAGTATGTGAGTAAGTGCCTTACTTGGTAACAGGTGAAGGCCGAGCATCAAAAGCCGTATGGGATAATGGGAAGATCCAACCTTTGGATATACCGGAATGGAAGTGGGAGCACATTACCATGGATTTCATTACGAAGTTGCCGCATACTCCGAAAGGGTATGATGCCATATGGGTGATTGTGGACCGTCTGACGAAGAGTGCTCACTTTCTACCGATCTGAGAGACATATTCATCTGAGAGGTTGGCGGATCTGTTCATCAAGGAAATTGTAACTCATCATGGTGTGCCGGTGTCTATTGTGTCTGATCATGACACCCGGTTTACCTCCAAAGTTTGGAAGAAATTCCGAGACGCCATGGGGACGAGGTTACATATTAGCACGGCTTATCATCCCCAAACTGATGGTCAGTCAGAAAGGACCATTCAGACATTGGAAGACATGCTTCGGGCATATGTGATTTATTTTGGGGGAAGTTGCGATGATCACCTACCGTTAGCCGAATTCTCATGCAACAACAGTTATCATACCAGCATTGGTATGCCACCCTACAAGATGCTATACGGCAGGAGATGCAGAACACCTATTTGTTGGGGTGATATTGGTCAGAAGGAGTTAGGGATCGTCGAGGTAATCAAGGCTACGACTGAGAATCTTGAGAAGATCAAAGCCTTCATAAAGGTAGGCAAACATAGACAGAAGTCGTATGCTGATAAACGATGCAGACCGATTGAGTTCCAAGTGGGTGACCAAGTTATGTTGAAGGTCTCACCTTGGAAGGGTATTATTCGATTCAGAAAGCGAGGCAAGTTGAGCCCAAGGTATATAGGCCCTTTCCGAATCATTGCTCGAGTAGGACATATGGCCTATAGATTGGAGTTACCAGATGAGCTAAGTGGAATCACCCGACATTCCACGTATCTCATCTAAGGAAGTGCTTGGAGGATGAAGACATGATTGTTCCACTGGAGGATATCAAAGTAGATGAAAGGCTCAATTATGTGGAGAAACCAGTGGCAACCATCAATAGAAAAGAGAAGAGGTTGAGAAATAAAGTGGTTCCCCTGGTGCGTGTACAATGGAAGCACAGGAAGGGATCCGAGTCAACGTGGGAGACTGAGGAATAAATAAGACAGCATTATCACGTTTGTTCGAGGAATAACAGGTTTTGGGGATGAAACCTATTTAAGGGGGGTGGACTTGTAACACCCGGCTATTTATCTATTTTGAAACCGACGAAAGAAGAAAGAAATAAAGTCCTAAGTCGATGGACCAAACTCGCCAACGAAAGAAAGACGAGCGAGTGGGGGTATATAAAGGGAGAGGGCAGCCCTTACCCTCTCCCCACACCCACATTTTTAGCCATCAAAGAGGGGAAGAGAGAAAGAAGAGAAAAAGAGAGAAAAGGTTGGTTCAGGTAGATTCAAGCGGGCAAAATCGTCGTGTAGCAAGTCAAACCGAAGCTCTACTTCACGGTGTCGTTTGTGTGAGTTCTAGGATCCCACATTTACTTGTTTTCAATGATTTTGGGGCTGGAAAGCATAGAAAACATGTTTTTGTATGTGTATGTGTTTGACCCATTTGGGTGTGTTGCGTGTGATGCGTTTAAAGGTTGTTTCCGGGTTGTGTGTGCTTGAATGATGTTGTGTTATGCATTCCTAAGGTCTAGGATGGTTGATTTAGGCTTGGAATGGGTTTAGATGAGTTTGGAGGTCGAAAAGGGTAGTTTGCGTTCGGCTGGAACTGCATTCCGCATTAGCTAGGGCTAGGCGACAAACTGGAGACCGAACGGAGGCCATACGGCCGAATAGGGTGTGATTGAGGTCCATTCGCAAGATTGAGGGTCCATTCGTACGAGTGAAGGGCCAGTCGCATGGAGGTCATGCGATTAAAGGTCCAGTCGCATAAGTGCTCATCCGCATTAGTCCCATTCGCATGAGGTCCATCCGTATTAGTCCATTCGCACGATTGGGTGTTCATTCGCATGAGTGTTCATCCGCATTGGTTCATTCGCATGATGTTGATTCGCATGGAGGCCATGCGAATGAAGGGTGTCCATACGCCCGAATAGGGCTGTTAGTTTGACTTTCGACTTTCGGGGGAAGTGCATACGTAAGTTTTGACGTAAAGGTTCCCGTAAGAGCATGTAAGATGACGATTGAGGCCTTAGAAAGCATGTTGCGCATGATGATGATGTTGTTGCATGTTTATGCATGTTATGTATGTATGATGTTGCCCTGTATGATGATGATGACTGTGTATGATATGTTCCTTATTATGATGTATGTTTATCTTTCTTGTGGCTTTACGTGTCATGTTAATGAATGATGAAGTATTATGTAACGTAAGTGAAAGATAATGAAAGAGGAACATGAAGTAAGAATGCATGCATTGTTGAATGATGAATGAACGAAGGAAAGGCTTGCAAGCACATATATGAGGTGAGCAACCCTGTTGTTGCAATAGACTCGGATAGCGTGCAATCGTTGAGATTGCCTATGAGGTGAGAAACCCTATGGTTGCAACAGACTCGGATAGCGTGCTATCATGAAGTTGCCTCGAGGTGAGCAACTCTGTTGTTGCAAGAGACTCGGATAACATGCTATCATTGAGATTGGAAATGAGTTGAGCAACCATATGGTTGCAACAGACTCGGATAGCGCGCAATCGTTGGGATTGCTAATGAGGTGAGCGACCCTGTTGTCGCAACAGACTCGGGAGAACGAACATATAGAATGAACGAAAGTTAACGAATGTAATGGAAGATAATAATTATATTATCAATGTGTATGTATATTGCATGGTCACGAATTAATGTAAAGCGCAATATGATTTGAAAGAAAGTAAAGAACGGTTTTAACGATAGAAAAGTATGTTTTATTATAAAACTAGAACTCACTCAGCAACGCTGACTTTTATGTGTTTCCAGTTGGCAGGTAATAGTTGCTGAGGATGGCACGAGGCGGCTACTCAGCTCTTTTGGGATGGCATCCATGTTTATAATGTTTTTGTGATGTAATGCAACTTGGGTTTTGTAATCTAATTATGATGGATTATTTTGCAAAAGCTTTTATAATGAAATGAGATGTCTATTTTGTGATTTCCGCTACGATGTTTTATGGTAATTAAATGTAATTTTATGATTTATGTGCGATGAGAATCCAACTGTAAGCGTCCCGGGAACGGGCCTTACAGTTGGTGAAGGTAATGGAATGAAAAATTACATAGTTTATTTCATTCCCTCATGTTTATTCCACCCAAGCTCCCTTCCCTTCATTCCATCCATCCTTCCTCATTAGCTACCAACACCACTCACTCAACCACCACGACACCACCACCGACCACCAAGATCGTTTGTCACCGGCCACCACCGTTGTCGAAAACCAATGACCACCAGCGTCCCTGTAACATCTCGTATTTTTTTGTTAACTAAAAGTTAACTTCGGTTACCCTTACAAGGGTTATTATTGTCAATTTTGAAACTCATGTGTTGTTTGTGCTTATTCATTATTGTCATTATGTTAATAATGCAAATATTAAATAATAATAATGTTAATATTAATAAAAGTAACAATAATAATAAGTAATAATAATGAATAATAGTATTAATAATAATAAGATTACTTTTAATAAGGTTACTTATAATTTATATAAGGGTTATTAAACTTAACCATGTTTAAAACATAAACTTAAATTAAGTTGGGGGTTGAATTTGTCAATTTGGAAACTTAATATAGAACTTTTAAGCATGAATGATAACTATTAAACTAAAAGGGGCCAATGTGTAAAATTACAAACTTTCAACCCAAACCCCCCGCCCATTCCCGTAATTCCGGCCGGGACTCCGGCCACACTCCGGCCGAAGTCCGGCGATTCTAAAACATCAAAAAACGGTTAGTTTCGTAGCCTGAAATTTATCCGAATCGTTTCGCATACGTGTTTCGAACTTGAATGCACTTAATAATCGAGTTATACATCGGTTACCAAGTCCATTCGATCGTATAACCGAAACTCTTTTAACTCATGGCCGTTTTGTCATTAAAACACAACAATAATCGAATTAACTTAACGCAAGCAACCGTTTAGCTATCTGAAATCGATTACACTCTTCAATTGCACCTGAAACAAACGCATACATCGAATCCTATCATCACCCTCGGTCGCAACCTTTTCTATACTCGAACACCAATCTCCAAACATCAAGACCTGAAATTGTTAGAGGGTTTTTGCTCACAAAGGTCTTTGGAAGCTTTCTGTAACACGAATTTGAGTATTGTGGTCGTTTGCAACTTGAACCGGTCTTAGTTTAACCGCGACTTTTCTTCGATCGTTCACCGTCAATTCGATATCAATTGGGTAAGTTTGATATATCAATGAACTCGGTTTTGTGAGGGGAACAAAAGCCCAAACTTAATTGGGATCACCATGTTGTTTTGATCTTCAATTGGGGCTAAACGAATCTAGGGTTCTTAAGGATTTGGGTTTTTTTTGTTAACTTGGTATATATAAATTAAAACCTGTGTTCTAATGCGGCCGAGAGCCTTGGTTTAATGGTTCCATGTCCACATTCCAACTTAGAGGTCCCGGGTTCGAACCCGGCGACCTCCAACATTTTTTTAGGGTGTTTTGCAACTTCTAAAAATATATAAAAAATTATAAAAATTATAAAAAAATCATTATAAACTTCATGTATTTTTAAACCATTTAAATATTTTTCTACGATTTGTGTATAAAAACATCCTTATATTTTATTTAAAATTATAAAATTAATGTTATAGTTAGTATATATTTAGACTTTAAATACTAGTTGATACAAATTACTATTTCAACCATTGTTTGTTTTGGCTATTGATTAAATCGTTTTCATTTTATTGGTTACACAACTTTAATTAAAACTTATCAATAATACAAAAATTTTATAATGTTATATTTATTTCATATTTTATACAAAATAAATAAATCATTTCTACGAAAATAAAATTAGTTTTCGTTTGATAAATAAAACGCCAAATATCAAATTGAACCCTAGCCCATAATAATTCGTTGCACTCATATTAAACTTTAAATCTTGTTATATTTATATATTTAGGTGAGCCTTGTGACGTTTGACCTTGGAACGTTATACATTATTCTTATTGAACTTCATTTTATACTTATTTTGCCATGTGAGTTTTCCTTGCCCCATTTTATTTTATTTCACACTACTTTGGGGTGAAACATGATTATCTATACATTGTACACTTATTACGTTTGAGACTTGTAAGCACATGCAATTCATCTTATTATTATGTCATGGTTATTTGTGTATTGTAAGTGTTTATATGAGATACATAGTTTTGTTTACAATCATTAACTATTGCTAGCCTGGCGACGTCTTAGATCTTTGGGCCTGACAAGCCTATTTGGTGCTAAAGTCGATGTATTGCCGACTCCTAGGAGCCGTATGCTTGTGCACTAGGGAACCAAATACACTTAGCCAATCTTTTATACTTGTAATCAAGTCGAGGTTTGATTGTGACGTTATGTGTTCTATAACCTTACTAGCTTATAACCTATGACATGAATTGCTACTTGTAACCTTTTTCTTATTATGTATGAAAACCTTGGAAACTCACCAACTATTTTTAGTTGACTCTTATTTTTATCATGTTCAGGTCAACCAGAGTTTAAAGTGATCCTTTTGAAGCATGCTATAATCTAGGACATGGACCTAGATAATGAAATAAAAGTTACATTATGTTATGTTATGTTTAACTTATTTCTTGTATAAGACTTATGATTGTATTTTTTTTTCCATTTCAAGACTTATGATAATATATTTACTATTTAATATAGCGTTATGTGGCTGTGAACAATCTTAACCTCACATCTCGACGTTTCTGCCGTCAAGGTTGGTGTGATAGATTGGTATCAGAGCCTATAACTATAGGGATTTAGGTTATTAGTAATGGTGACCTAGACTATAGCTTATGCATGAACCTCATAGGATAATATTATATTCTTAGAAATATATATATTGTTACATGCTACATAATGCTATACTTTATTTATGTGCAACTTGGTGCCTTAGCATAGGTTGCCTTGTAATTGTCTAAACTTGTACTTGTCTCCCTAAACTTAACTTTGACTCATTGACTCTCCCCGACAAATGAAACTTCTTAATCTTATTCTCGTCAACACGTGGAATCGTATATTTATGCTTAGGAATTGAATCTTTGGACTTATGTCTAATCTATGTAAGTCTCATCATGGTTTTGATTTCATAAACCTAAGAAATTTGTGTGACACATGGACACCTGTATTCTGGATTTCCTGGCAAAAGGCCCTCGGGCTAAGGCAAGCATATCGCATAAATCCTACGGGACTAG
Source organism: Flaveria trinervia (assembly GCA_025506515.1). NCBI lineage: Eukaryota > Viridiplantae > Streptophyta > Magnoliopsida > Asterales > Asteraceae > Flaveria > Flaveria trinervia. The sequence goes on from CM046447.1 coordinate 85,755,785, forward strand.
TTATGCTTACCTGGGGATTTCTGGGATGAGTGATAAACCATGGTCAACATACACAAATTTCTAGGCGAGTGGGTCAACTTACCTTGACGTGTCAACGTTTCCAAATGGTAATGCGTTACCAAATGGAACCATTCCATGTGCCTTACAACTTTTTGCCTTATCCTTGTTGAACATTAATCCTTGTTATTCCAATTCTCATATCTAACTCATTTGTATATTCCAGCATGTCTCGTCATCATGAAAGCGTGGGAGTTCCGATCGTAAGTTAGCCGCCATGATTGCTCGACAAATGGCTGCTGTCATTCCGACCATGGTTGCTGAACTTAATAGCACCTTAATGACCAACACTAGCAACAATGGAAATGGTCATGGAGAGAATAGCAAAAATCAAAACGGGAACAATCACATGGGAAAATCAAACTTGCACCTTCAAACACTTCAGCTCTTGCAAGCCCAGTAATTTTAGTGGCAAGGAAGGAGCCACTGGTCTTCTTGAGTGGTTCGAAAGTATGGAGAATACCTTTATCAATTGTGAGTGTCCCGATGCACTCAAAGTCCGTTATGCCACTAGCATGTTCCAACAAAGGGCTCTCACCTGGTGGAACAGCGAGAGGAGGAATCGTGGACCCGATGCTATTCTAGCACTTACATGGGAAGAGTTCAAGAACATCGCCATCGCGAAGTTCTGCCCGAGAAGCGAACTGCAAAAACTGGAGGAGGAATTTTGGAATTTGAAACAAAATGATGGTGATCATTTGGCCTACTCAACTAGGCATCATGAGTTGAGTATACTGCTGCCCCATATGGTCTACACTGTTCCCCGCAACATCGAGAAGTTCATTAAGGGTGTACCACCCCAAATCCAAGATGATGTGGTGGGTAGCCGACCCACAACCTTGGAAGAAGCCATTACAATCACCGCTCAACTCACCGAGAACCATATAAGAGCGGGCACCATGTCTGTGAAGGTGCAAAGAAGGTAGAGAAGACGGCTACCGAGGCGGTTAAGGAGACCAAAGCTGAACCGTCTAACAACCACAACAACAACAAGAAGCGCAAGTTCACACCGGCGCGTAACTATGTCGTGGCTGCACCCAAACAACCCCAAAGACAACTTGTACCTGCGGCTACACCTGTGGCACAAGTGCCTGGGGCTAGGGCTTATGCTGGTCCTCAACCGATGTGCAACACGTGTAGGTATCATCATCCGGGGAATCAACCATGCCGCATTTGCACCTTATGTGGTAAATATGGTCATTTGGTGGCGACTTGCCACCGTGCACCTAACAATGCCGCTGTGGTCACAAACCGTGTTTGCTACAACTGTGGGGAACCTGGCCATTTTCGCCCACAATACCCCGTCTTGTGAGTAATGTTCCACAAGCCCGAGGACGTGCTTTCAACATCAACGCTAACCAAGCACAAGCAAACAATGATGTGGTGAATGGTACGTTAACTCATCTTAACTTTTGTGATCCGATTCATTTCATACTTTACCTGTATCATTAAATACTTAAAAATTGAACAGGTATGTTCCTTATTAACAAAACTTATGCCTATGTCCTATTTGATTCTGGAGCCGATAAAAGTTTGTTTCATTAGAGTTTGAACCCATACTTGCTAAGCCACATACGAAACTAGAAAGACCTCTTACTGTTGAAGTTGCCGATGGAGAACCAATCACCGTTGACGTTATCATCGGTGATTGCATCTTAAGTCTTGACGCGCATGATTTTCTTATCGATCTTATCCCTATGAAACTTGGAAGCTTTGACGTCATCATTGGTATGGATTGGTTAGCCAAACACCATGCCGAGATCATTTTTTTCGAGAAGTGCATTTGTATACCGTTACCCACTGGAGATACGTTGAAGGTGTTCGGTGAAAAGTCTTCCAAAGGGCTTAAACTCATGTCTTGCGCTCAAGCCCGAAAGTGCTTAAACAAGAAGTATATGGCCTTCTTGGCTTATGTGGTCAACACGAAAGTCAAAGGGAAAGAACTTAAGGATGTCCCTATCGTACGAGACTTTCCTGAAGTATTTCCCGATAACCTTAGTGGTTTACCTCCCGTGCGTGAAGTCGAGTTAAAATTGACTTGATACCGGGAGCAAACCCCATGGCCAAGTCACCATATCGGCTTGCACCATCGGAAATGCAAGAACTCTCTGTCAACTGCAAGAGCTGTCCGAGAAAGGCTTCATCCGTCCTAGTTCTTCGCCTTGGGGTGCACCTGTTCTTTTCGTGAAGAAGAAAGATGGATCGTTTCGTATGTGCATCGATTATCGCGAGCTTAACAAACTTACCATCAAGAATCGTTATCCTCTTCCTCGCATCGATGACTTGTTTGATCAACTTCAAGGAGCTGCCATATTCTCGAAAATTGATCTACGTTCTGGATATCATCAATTACGAGTTCATGAGGATGACATCCCAAAGACCGCTTTTCGTACTCGTTATGGACACTATGAGTTTATGGTGATGCCTTTTGGTTTAACCAATGCTCCTGCTGTCTTCATGGATCTCATGAACCGAGTATGCAAGCCTTATCTTGACAAGTTTGTGATCGTCTTTATTGATGACATACTTATCTATTCCAAGTCCAACACCGATCATGAGCTGCATTTAAGATTGGTTCTTGAGTTGTTAAAGAAAGAGAAATTGTACGCAAAGTTCTCGAAGTGTGATTTCTGGCCGAGGAAGTTCAATTTCTAGGACACGTGGTGAATAGCCAAGGAATTCATGTTGATCCTGCAAAGGTGGAAGCTGTGAAGAATTGGTGTGTTCCTACAACTCCTACCGAAGTTCGTTCTTTTCTTGGTCTTGCTGGTTATTATCGGCGATTCATTGCCAATTTCTCGAGGATCGCGAAACTGCTCACCACTTTGACACAAAAGAATAAACCCTTCGAGTGGGGTTCCGAGCAAGAAGAAGCTTTTGAAGCGTTAAAGCATAAGTTATGCAATGCTCCTATCTTGACCCTACCCGATGGAAATGATGATTTCACTGTGTATTGTGACGCATCTAAACAAGGACTTGGTTGTGTTCTTATGCAACGAGGGAAGGTCATAGCTTACGTATCGAGGCAATTGAAGGTTCACGAGGTGAATTACACAACTCATGATCTCGAGCTTGGTGCTGTTGTATTTGCTTTGAAGATTTGGAGGCACTACCTGTATGGTACGCAATGTATAGTCTACACCGATCACAAAAGCCTTCAACACGTTTTCAATCAAAAAGATCTCAATATGAGGCAACGTCGTTGGGTGGAGTTGATTAGTGACTATGATTATGACATTCGTTACCATCCTGGTAAAGCAAACGTTGTGGCCGATGCACTGAGCCGAAAGATTCACAACAAGATGATCACATTCCAAGAAATTCGAGATCGACGTCAATGGTTTGACACCTTGGGTGAGTTCGATACTGAAATTCGACTAGATGTCAATGAGACCACCGTACTACTACAAAACCTGAGAATAGATAGTGACATCGAGTCTAGCATCCTGGAGGCTCAACAAATGGTTCAACGAGAAGGGAGAATGAAGGATGAGTTGGAGCATAATCTTCTAACCCAATTGGAAATGAAACCCAATGGGTTGATGTACTTCGCCAATCGTATTTGGGTTCCAAATCGCGAACATTCGTACCTTTATTATGAACGAAGCTCATCAAACTCGTTATTCTATTCATCCTGGTTCCGATAAGATGTACATGGACCTACGTGGTCAATTGGTGGCCTGGAATAAAGAAAGACATAGCGACTTATGTAGCTAAGTGCCTCACATGTACGAAAGTAAAGCCGAACATCAACGTCCAAGTGGATTACTTGAGCAACCCGAGATCCCTATGTGGAAATGGGAACACATATCCATGGACTTTATAACAAAGCTACCCCGAACCTCTCGAGGACATGATAGCATATGGGTGATCGTTGACCGATTGACCAAGTCGGCACATTTCATACCCATACGCGACACCTACAAGACATCAAAGTTAGCTCGTATATACGTTGATGAGATTGTAAGTCGCCATGGAGTACCTCTGCACATTATATCCGACCGAGATGCTCGTTTCACTTCACATTTTTGGTCATCTATGCAAGAACTCTTGGGTACACAATTAGATCTAAGCACGACTTACCATCCTCAAACTGATGGTCAAACCGAGCGAACGATCCAAACTTTGGAGGACTTGTTACGTCTCTGTGTTCTTGACTTTGGTGGCGATTGGATACGCACCTACCGCTTGCGGAATTTTCGTATAACAATAGTTACCACTCGAGTATCAAGATGGCACCGTTTGAAGCACTTTATGGTCGAAAATGTCGTTCACCGATCTGTTGGACCGACATTGGTGAAAACTTCATCACTGGTCCTAAACTTATACAAGAGACGACTGATAAAGTTTCTATTATTCGCAAGAACCTTGAAGTGGCGAGAAGTCGTCAAAAGAGTTATGCTGACAAGCGACGTAAGCCATTAGAATTCCAAGTTGGGGAGATGGTTCTTCTCAAGGTTTCACCGTGGAAAGGTGTGGTTCGTTTTGGAAAGAAGGGCAAACTGGCTCCAAGGTTTGTAGGACCTTTCAAAATCCTGAAAAGGATTGGAAAGTGGCTTATAAACTAGAGTTACCTTCCGACCTTAGTGGAATTCATCCTGTGTTCCACGTCTCAAATTTGAGAAGATGTTTGGCCGACGAAAGTCTGTATGTTCCGCTGGAAGACATTCAGATCGACGAGTCATTACATTTTGTCGAGAAACCTGTAGAGATCATGGATCGCATAATGAAGAATACTAGAACCACAACAACTCCAATCATCAAGGTTCGTTTGGAAAATAAACGTGGCGTTGAATTTACTTGGGAACGTGAGGAGCACATGAAGAAGAGATACCCATTCTTATTTATATAGTTTCATTTCTTTTAATTTCGGGACGAAATTCTTTTAAGTTGGGGAGACTGTAACATCTCGTATTTTTTTGTTAACTAAAAGTTAACTTCGGTTACCCTTACAAGGGTTATTATTGTCAATTTTGAAACTCATGTGTTGTTTGTGCTTATTCATTATTGTCATTATGTTAATAATGCAAATATTAAATAATAATAATGTTAATATTAATAAAAGTAACAATAATAATAAGTAATAATAATGAATAATAGTATTAATAATAATAAGGTTACTTTTAATAAGGTTACTTATAATTTATAAGGGTTATTAAACTTAACCATGTTTAAAACATAAACTTAAATTAAGTTTGGGGTTGAATTTGTCAATTTGGAAACTTAATATAGAACTTTTAAGCATGAAATGATAACTATTAAACTAAAAGGGGCCAATGTGTAAAATTACAAACTTTCAACCCAAACCCCCCGCCCATTCCCGTAATTCCGGCCGGGACTCCGGCCACACTCCGGCCGAAGTCCGGCGAGTCTAAAACATCAAAAAATGGTTAGTTTCGTAGCCTGAAATTTATCCGAATCGTTTCGCATACGTGTTTCGAACTTGAATGCACTTAATAATCGAGTTATACATCGGTTACCAAGTCCATTCGATCGTATAACCGAAACTCTTTTAACTCATGGCCGTTTTGTCATTAAAACACAACAATAATCGAATTAACTTAACGCAAGCAACCGTTTAGCTATCTGAAATCGATTACACTCTTCAATTGCACCTGAAACAAACGCATACATCGAATCCTATCATCACCCTCGGTCGCAACCTTTTCTATACTCGAACACCAATCTCCGAACTTCAAGACTTGAAATGTTAGAGGGTTTTTGCTCACAAAGGTCTTTGAAGCTTTCTGTAACACGAATTTGAGTATTGTGGTCGTTTGCAACTTGAACCGGTCTTAGTTTAACCGCGACTTTTCTTCGATCGTTCACCGTCAATTCGATATCAATCGGGTAAGTTTGATATATCAATGAACTCGGTTTTGTGAGGGGAACAAAAGCCCCAAACTTAATTGGGATCACCATGTTGTTTTGATCTTCAATTTGGGGCTAAACGAATCTAGGGTTCTTAAGGATTTGGGTTTTTTTTGTTAACTTGGTATATATAAATTAAAACCTGTGTTCTAATGCGGCCGAGAGCCTTGATTCAATGGTTCCATGTCCACATTCCAACTTAGAGGTCCCGGGTTCGAACCCGGCGACCTCCAACATTTTTTTAGGGTGTTTTGCAACTTCTAAAAATATATAAAAAATTCTAAAAATTATAAAAAAAATCATTTATAAACTTCATGTATTTTTAAACCATTTAAATATTTTTCTACGATTTGTGTATAAAAACATCCTTATATTTTATTTAAAATTATAAAATTAATGTTATAGTTAGTATATATTTAGACTTTAAATACTAGTTGATACAAATTACTATTTCAACCATTGTTTGTTTTGGCTATTGATTAAATTTTTCATTTTATTGGTTACACAACTTTAATTAAAACTTATCAATAATACAAAAATTTTATAAATGTTATACTTATTTCATATTTTATACAAAATATAAATAAATCATTTCTACGAAAATAAAATTAGTTTTCGTTTGATAAATAAAACGCCAAATATCAAATTGAACTCTAGCCCATAATAATTCGTTGCACTCAATATTAAACTTTAAATCTTGTTATATTTATATATTTAGGTGGGCCTTGTGACGTTTGACCTTGGAACGTTATACATTATTCATATTGAACTTCATTTTATACTTATTTTGCCATGTGAGTTTTCCTTGCCCCATTTTATTTTATTTCACACTACTTTGGGGTGAAACATGATTATCTATACATTGTACACTTATTAACGTTTGAGACTTGTAAGCACATGCAATTCATCTTATTATTATGTCATGGTTATTTATGTATTGTAAGTGTTTATATGAGATACATAGTTTTGTTTACAATCATTAACTATTGCTAGCCTGGCGACGTCTTAGATCTTTGGGCCTGACAAGCCTATTTGGTGCTAAGTCGATGTATTGCCGACTCCTAGGAGCCGTATGCTTGTGCACTAGGGAACCAAATACACTTAGCCAATCTTTTATACTTGTAATCAAGTCGATGTTTGATTGTGACGTTATGTGTTCTATAACCTTACTAGCTTATCACCTATGACATGAATTGCTACTTGTAACATTTTTCTTATTATGTATGAAAACCTTGGAAACTCACCAACTATTTTAGTTGACTCTTATTTTTATCATGTTTCAGGTCAACCACAAGTTTAAAGTGATCCTTTTGAAGCATGCTATAATCTAGGACATGGACCTAGATAATGAAATAAAAAGTTACATTATGTTATGTTATGTTTAACTTATTTCTTGTATAAGACTTATGATTGTATTTTTTTTTCCATTCAAGACTTATGATAATAATATTTACTATTTAATATAGCGTTATGTGGCTGTGAACAATCTTAACCCTCATATCTCGACGTTTCCGCCGTCAAGGTTGGGGTGTGATAGTCCCCGCCAACCATCGGTCATAGTCGTCGCGACCGGCCACCCACGGCGCCACCCACTACCAGGCACTAGCGGCGCCACTGCGAACCACCGACGGCCACCGCCACCGCCGAAACCCACCGCCGACAACCGCGACCGCCACAAAACACCACCGCTAGGAACCACCACTTCAAGAAATCGTCGTCGACCACCATCGTCACCAGAACCCCCCACTAGTCTCCACCCGTCATCACTAGCGTAACTAATTTTACATGTCATTTCTTCAATTTAGTAATGATTTATTTATTTTTAAAGGGTAACCAAACATGACAATAGAATGTAATAATTTATTTCATATTCTCATCTATTTCATTCCCTTGTTTATTCCATTCATTTCATTCATTCGTTTATTTTATTACCTCATATCAAACTGTAGTGTATTACTATTTTCAACTTGGTTAGGCATTATTACTTGTATCTCATGTTTTGCAGGTTGTACTTTTTTTCCTTATTTTTTTACTTTTAACTTTAATAATTTTCATCTTTTAACCATAATATTTTTTCATTTTTAACTTTGGTCTCATATACTATTCATCTTTTACAAAAAAAATTCATTTTTACGTTTTAGTCTAAAATTTTCGAGTTGATATGCCGCAGAATTCGTACGTAGTTCAATGTTTTTATCTTTGTTTTCCGTATGGTCGGGTTGTATTTTACGTGTCAAATTAATTTTGCACATTAACACACCACAACAGACACTAATGGTTAACGTTTTTATGTTTATTTTTCGTTTTGTTCTATTTTTTTCATTTTTTTCCTTTGTTTTACAAGTTTTCTGGTGTTTGTGGTCACTAGCGACGATGTGGCATTGATGTTACTTGACACGGTTTTATGCCTCCCGACACAATGTTCGGGGCTTAATAGTAGTTTTTCTAACAATTAAGTTGACGTTAATAATTTTTTGAAATACAAAAGAATAAATTATGGAATTCAAGTCGAGTAGAGGTGGCAAAATGGATGGGTTGGATTGGGTTGGTTGTTAGGTTAGGATGGATTTAGGTCTAGATGGGTTTGGGTTAGGATGGGTCATTTAGAAAAAAAGGCCAGGATGGATTCGGGTCAGGATGGGTTCGGGTCAAAATGGACAAATGCTTATATGAGCTCAAAAAGATACATATACGACTTCATCTATATAGGGTGGAACCTTCAATAAAGCAACGATGATGGTGTGATAATGAAGCGTAGACCCGACTACAGGCGTGGTGGTGGTGAGTGATGAAACTCAACGGAGGTGGAGACTGATGCGGAGCCCGACTGTAGGTGCGGTGATGGAGCGGTGGTGGAGCACGATGAAACTTGACAGAGGTGGGAAGGTGTAGATGCGGTGGACCGGTGGTGATGCGGTGGACCGATTGTGGTGCGGGGACCGATGGTGGTGTGGTGGCGGTTCGATGGTGTTGCGGTAGTGGTGCGGGATGAAACTCGACGAAGATGACCAATTTGAGTGAAAGAAACCTTGACTTATTGTGATTTAAAGCTCTAATTTTGAAAACTCATCTTGACCTATGATATTTTTTTCCAAAAAAGTTTTTAACTCATATTAACCCCCTTGTGTTTTTTATTCAATCCATTATAACCCATCTCTATTTTTAAAACACTCATTATGACCCAAAATCACATTCTTGGACTTCTTTTGCCACCTCTAAAGTCGAGTTGGTAAAGGCCTTACTTAAAAATTTTATTTAGAGTGAAATGTCATTTTCATCCCTGACATTTTGTTGAATTTGTCATTTCAATCCAAAAATTTTTTTTTGTCATTTCAGTTACTGTGGTTTACCAAATTTTGTCATTTCCATCCACTCCACTAACTCCATTAATATAAGGGTATTTTAGTCTTTTTAACACCCTAATTGTCCAATTAAAAAAAGTTAATCAATAAAATATTCAATTAAAACTAAAAAAAATATGAAGCAACTAGTGAGATCGGGCGCTTCAGTTTAAAAGTTTTGATTAACGTTAACTAGTTTAAAGACCGTCTAGTACACGTGTTGATCAAAAAAATTGAATATATTAATAAAAGAAAATTATTGATTTTTGAATTTGTGAATAAAGATAAAATAAGGAATAAGATATGAGACAGTTTTAAAAGATGAACAAAATTAAGCATAAAAATTATTTTTGCTTAAATTATAAAAAATAAATCTTCTGATAATACCCTTGCCATAAAAATTAGCTTCCATTTGTGTAAAGAACAAATCTATTACAAACGGTTACATAAATATCATTCAACATGTTATTTTCAAAGATAAAATGTAAAACATATAAATACATCTAAACTTAAGATTTATTATTAATTTTATCTTTAAAAAAAAGTATACATGTGTTGCCACCTTAGTGAAGCAAATTACTCTTCAGAAACTAACTCTTCTCTAGGAGCCGACCACTTTATTTTACTATCAATTTAAGTAATAAAATGTGGATGGAGTGGCTATGAACATTTCAAGAAAATTGTCACACACGTTTCAAGGTGGAATCTTTTTGTGTGTGTTCCCAATATTTTCAGAACTTCCAATCTACTTGCATCAAGATTTTGGTTCATATATTATCTTTTACTTGCAGTTGAAGCAAAGTAGGCTTTTGCAAAAAGTTTCAACTTAATCCTCCCTATAATATAATTGCAAGTTACAACCGACCCTCTAAATATTCACTTCTATGGCTTCGATAAAAGTGCGTAACTAGAGTACTCGCTAATCTCGATTTCTCATGTGGGCATGTTACGATCTTCATTCTTATTATTATTCTCATCATGTTTTATATTTTATTCAATCGGGATCACACTTTAAACTTACTTACTTAGAAGTAAATAAATTGTAGGTTTAGTTATGTATGTTACTAAAGTGGGTCGTTAGACTAAATTATTCCTCTATAGTTGTTTTCATCTTTGTGTATTATTATCAAACGTCCATATATAATATACTCAACTGTCCCACATCATTAAATGTGTGGAATACACGTATCCATGTAAGTACCGATATGACTAAACAATTTTTCAAGAATCAAATTGACAATACAATAGTATATTCACTGCTAGAAAAAAAGTTACTTGTTTTTCTGTCACAAATGCATATAAAAATATAATTTGCTACGTGTATATGACAAAAATATTGTAAAATAAATACTCGTGGAGAATGTTTAAAACACACTTGCGATGCAACATACGGCATATTTGTAACAAAATTTGGACGTAGCAAGTTGTTACACATTTCACACGCATTATTTTAATTACCTTAATTTAATCATTCTGAATTAATATGTGGACCGTGACGCATTTGCCACACATTATTTTTATAATTTTAAATTGAAAATTTTATTTTAGTAACACATTTACGACACAATGTTTTATACTTTTAAATGTCAACTTCATTTCAACGTCACATTTGCTGCACAATTGAAACTTTTACTGCTGCTGCTCCTGCCGCTACTCTGCAGGCCATCGGCCGCTAGGCTTAACACCCAACCCTCCTGCCCACTAGCCACCAGCCCACAATCCAACACCCATAATAAGCACCACGATGACCAACCACCATCACCAAAATTACCGCATCATCACCCCCATCACAACATCACTACCATCACCATCACCGCATCATCACCACCTCCACATTAACCATCATCGCGACAATACCGTCATCATCACCACCACCTTCACCATCACACCATCATCATCATCATCTTACCAAATCCCCTTCATGTTCCTTTGTTAAACCTAACAAATTTTAAAAACACCAAAATGAGGTGGTGTGGTGGTAGGCGCCTGGATTTAGATCTAAACCAGAGAGTTTGGTGGTATATGGTGGCTAGATGGCGGTTATAGTGACCCAGGTACATGGTGGTGGTGGCTAGTGGTCGGATGGATTTTAGGGTTTTACAAGGCAAAAAGAAAAGGGAAGTTAGTGATGATGCTTGATGGTGACAATGGAAAGAGTTGGAGACGGTGGCATGAGGTGGAGGCGGTGGTGACCAGTGGTGATAGGCGATGGTGGCGACCAGTGGTGATAGGCGATAGTGGTGACCGGTGGTGATGGCCGGCAGTGATAGGCGGCAGTGGTGACCGATAGTGATAGGCGATAGTGGTGACCAGCAATGATAGAGGTGAAAATAATACACACACACACAAAGATATATATATATATATATATATATATATATGTGTGTGTGTGTGTGTGTGTGTGGTGTGTGTGTGTGTGTGTGTGTGTGTGTTGTGTGTGTGTGAACCTCCTTTCATTTTGTTTGCAAGACTTTCATTCATTCTTTACGTTCCACTTTTCATTATCTTTGATCTTTCGCTTCATTACATAATACTTACGTACAATAGCATAAACACACCACATAAAGCCACGTAATAATAAATAATAAGGAACATAAAGAAACATGCCAAAACGTACATAACATCAACATACATCACCACCTAAAACATTCCAAGTCTTAACCTTTAAATTCCATTCTCCCAAAAATTCCAAAAATATTTCTCAGGTATTTAGGCGCATGGGCACTATTTGGGTCCACGAACACTATGTGGGCGCATAATAACTATTTAGGTGCATGAACCTTACTTAGGCGCATGGGCACACAGTTAGACGCATGGGCAAACATAGGCGCATGGGGAACTTTGGGTGCATAGACACTATGCAGGCACATGAGCAGACATTTAGGCGTATGGGCAAAGTTCTAGGCGTATGAGCACTATATAGGGTGCATGGGCAACAGTCCTGTTCGACTTACACTATAATCAGACCCAAATCATCATTCTAACATGTTCTTACTCATTCTAACCTTCTAAACACCTAAAACATGCATATGAACATGAAAACATAACCAAAGCACACCCAAACATACATAAACTCACATAAACATAAGAAAAAGTCTTCAGCTCACATACCGAATGTTATAAAAAGGTAGTTACATGTATTTTTAGCTCTAAAACAAGTTAAAAGCAGTAAAACCGGGGATCAAGAACTCACAAGTTGCAACCTTTGAGCAAAACTCTTCCAAATTCAAAAGCACACAGAGCTCAAACACCTAACACGCCAAAACACACAACCGAACACACACACAAGCACATAAGCTCGGTCCAAAAGCTAAAAACTCAGCTGAAACCAATCAAAACATAAGAAAACTCACCTTAAACCGATCTTTTTCTTCTTTTCTCTAGAACCAAAGAAACTCTGCTTTTTTTATCTAAAAATTCGAATGAGATTGATGGTGCAGAAAATGTGGGCGGCCATAGCACCTTTTTGAACAAAATTATATAAAGGTCGCCTCTTGCACAACTTTAACCCCTTAACTTGGATTATTTTGCTTTTCTTTCTTTTTACCCTTCTTTTCTTTCCTTTTAAATTTTTAGGTGTTACAAGTAATCAACGGTCATTAGACCCAGGGATAATACATGTTATTTTTTCCAAACCTTAGGATTAAACCTATAATTTTTCAATCATAGGAACAAAAGTTGAAATTTGATCAAAAATCAAGGATGATCCGTGTAATTTACTCTTACATAAACTATCCTAAACTATTAACTAATTATAATATGATTTAATATTTGCCCAAAAACTAAGGGCGGGGAATGACTTATAGCTTAGAACGTGAGAACATGAATCTTTAACTTGGATATGGCTTTGTAAATATGTATATGATCTGCTTATTTGTTGAAATAATACATGAAGTTTCCCTTATGCTACTGCTTCACAAACAAAGTGAAAAGTCAATTTTAATGTTCTTTCTTTAGCATGAAAGACTAGATTAGGTGCAAGAAAGGTAGCACCTAAATTGTCACACTAGGTAGGTGGTAGCATTTGTGTCTATCTCTATTTCATGAAAAAGACCTTGTAACCTTGTCAACTCAACAACCTTGTCAATAGATAATACATAAATTTTTTTCCAGCTTACATGCGAATGTATATCAAATCTCCTTATGGACCGACTGTCATCTAGGTAGGTAGCCTCATCATTATTAGAGAATGTATGAGTAGAAAAGGTTGCCTGTGAACATCATCGAAAGCATGAAGTGTGAACCTAGATTTATGTCGTATAAGTAGTCCTGTCCAATGATGCTTCGTAAATACATGAGAATGTGTTTGCTTATAGAAAAGTGATTATTAGATGAAGGATGCATCTATTTGAACACATTATTGATAGAAAACATAATATTATGTCTAGATAGTGTGACATATTGAAGAGCGGCACCAATTTACCGATATTTGACACCGTCTGAAAATAAAGGACTATACTCGAGTGATAAAACTTATGAGGGGCTCATAAGAGAGGCAAAGATAAAGATGTTAGTATTAGTAGCTTCAAGCCAAGAGATAAAACTTGTATATAAATAAGTGACAATGTATCTAAGTAAATGAATTTGTACATGACTAACAAAGATTATGCCTGATTATGTGAAAATGTACCACCACATGTGAATTTGTGTCTAAGAATCTCAAATGTACCTCCATATGTGAATCGAAACACTAAGAACTATTTTCAATGTAACTTGAATCTCTATGTAAGGTTATATTACAAAGGTTGATGCAACCAAATCAACCAAAGAGCTTCCAGCATGCATACACTTATGTACAAGGTAGAAGTTACTTTGGAAGTTTTACACTCTTCATAAAAAAATATTCTTAGTGTAAAATCTTTCATAGCCATAGACCAAATCTTCCAAAGCCAAAGATAAAGTTTTTCAAAGCTTCAAAAACAAAGTCTTTTAAAGCCAATGAAGTGAAAAAATGATTTCTTTCGAAGACAGAGAAGACATGATTTCTCTAATCAATTTTTGCATAAAGTTGACTCACTTTCCGTTGCAACTCTGAAGACTTACTAACTTGTATAAGTTTGTGAAAATGTCCATGCTTTTGCAACTGTAGATTAAGGTTGAGAGTCTGTAACTTTCTACTTTGTACTTTTTATCATTTTTGTAATATATTAGGATGTGAGCTATGGCATGTAATAGTCACAAGTCAAAAGGCAGTCTCCCTTTTGACTGTACATTGATCTTGTGTGTTTACATTAGTGTTTCCAGCTGACTTTCAAAGTATATCCAACCATGAGATGTGGTATAAAGTATCTCATGTTCTTGTATCTTTTTTCATGATTTGTAACACTTTTAAAAGTACTTGAGTGTAATATACAACAATCTTGAAAATCATATTTTTATATTCTTGTTCTTTAAGCTCTGTCTCATTATTTACTTGTGTTTCTAACATCCTCTACATAAACTCGGTCCATATTTGATCTGTTAAGTATTCTAACATTCTCTTTATTGTGAAACTAATTGTATTGACCATCCTTATCTGGTCCTGCACTCTGATATTATATGAAAGTAAGTGAATATGTGCATGAGTAACTAAAATAAGTTAAATAAGACCAAGTAAGTGAATGTAACATGAATAGCTGAAATTATGCCAAAGTGAAATTATATGTAAATGAACTTATACATGAATAACTAAACATGTACATCCACATATGTATTTGTGTTTAAGTATCTCAATGTATCTTTAGAATCAAAAATATGGAGAGTCTAAGTTGTATTAAAAGGTGTTGGCCGTCTAATCATATTCTTCTAGAAGACTATGGGGGTGTTTGTTTTTTTAAAAAACCTCTTCCCCACCTCTTCATCTGCGCGCTGCAAGACGCGGGAAGACATTTCATTAAAAAAACGTCTTCAAAACCTCTGCACGGAGAAGAGGTGGAACAATGTCTTCACACATCTTCTAACCTCTTCTCTTCTAGAATTGGTTGAGCCCTAACATCTTATTCCATCTCATTCACCACCCATCTTCACAACCATCTTCATTCTCTTCACAAGCCTCTCGCCCCCCCCCCCCGCCCCGTCGCCATCGCGCCACCGCCTCCCTGTCGCCACCGCGCCTGCTCAACTTCGGCCCCCTCCCCTTTGGCCCCCTACCCATCTTCACAACCATCTTCATCTTCAGATTCAGAACCATCTCGGCCGCCCCAACCCCCCCTCCGTCGCCACCGCCCCCCGTCGCCACTGCGCCTGCTCCCCTTCGGCCCCCCTCCCCTTCGGCCCCCCTCCCCTTCGGCCCCCCTCCCCTTCGCCCCCTCCCCGTCGCCACCTCTGCAAGTACTATTTTTTTCTTTTTTTTTCTTTTTTTGATTTGTTGTTTGTATGATTAGTTTGTTTGTATATGGTTAGTTTGTTTGTATATGGTTAGCATTCTGCAGATGTTAAAACAAACAGTCTTTTTCTTGCAGACTGCAGACATTTGGTCCACCTCTTCTGCTGCAGATGTCTGCAGATGTGGTCCGCAGACTGCAGATGTTTTCCTGCAAAAAAAACAAACAGCACCTATGTTAGTAACCAATTCATTCCTGTCATAACATCAAACACTCCTAAGAGCATTCACAGCCCATTCTTATATATATATGGTAAATTTGTATGGTATGGTTAAATGGTTGTAAGTGAAAGATATCGTAAATTTATATGGTATGGTTATAAGTGGTTGTTTTTTATATTATATAATATGGTTATAAGTGGTTGTGAGTGAATGAGAGATAAAAAAATAATGATAAAGTTAAAATGAAAAAAATAGTTATTTTTAATGTAATTATATGGATAAAAATAAAAATAGATTGTAAATGCTATAAGGTAATAACAATATAGAAAAACTAAAAATTTATAACTTTTCACTTACATGTAGGAGTCTTTTATAGCATCACTTATCCCAGTGAATCTACCAATAACAGTCTTTACTTCTAATGCAATTTATATTCTCATGCTCCTTATGTTTAGTATATTTACCAAAATGTTGCAACTATGAAGCATGAAACACCAACTTTGTCATTCTAGGTAATAATTCAAATTACAAATAATTAGTGTAACTTTTTAAATACAATAATCTTGTAATTAGTCACTTATTTTACTTTCATGTCGTAAACATTACCCGTCATGAGTCATATAGTATTCGGGTTTCTACATCCTAAGAGTTGACTATATTATTGTTAGTGTATTTAGTTATGAAGAAACACACTTTTATTCTTAAAAAAATTCCAATATGTTCACGTGTGGTTATGTTCACGTTTGAAGGAACAAACTTGTAAGGATCCTGAAGTCTGATGCAACCAAAACTGCCTAAGTGTTTCAGCAACATGCACTAAGTAATGAAGTGAAGAATGCTTCGGAAGAATTACACAAAGCATTAGAAAATACTCTAAGTGTAATATCTTCCGAAGCCAAGACAATATCTTCCGAAGCCTAACATGAAGTCTTCCGAAGCTTGAAGAGAAAAGTCTTCCGAAGCTTCAACCTATGAAGACAGATTTCTTCCGAAGACTTTTAGTACACATGCTTTATCTGATGTACTGTTCCATAAAGCACCTTTTCCGCTGCGTCTCTGATAAGTCACCAACTTACAAGAGTTGGTGAAAAGGTCATGCTTTTGGTAACTGTACATTGAGGTCTTGAGTCTGAAACTTTCCACTTATGTACTTTATTCTTTTTGTAATGTATAAGGATGTGAGCTATGGCATGTCATAGTCACAAGGTCAAAAGGCAGATATGCCTTTTGATCCTACAATTGATTTTGTTAGTGTCTAGTCAATTGTATCCAGCTGGCTTTCATAGTATAGCCGGCTGTAGGTGTAGTATATTATTCCAAGTTCTAGTATCTTTCTAAATGCTTTGTAACACTTGTAAAAGAACTTGAGAAAGCAATATACTGCTCCCTTGAAAACTATACTCTCTTGTTCTGTCTCTTGCTTTACTTGTGTTCTCTGCATCACCTTTGGTTTCCTAGTTCACTGTTTGATTAACGTTTAGTTAATCTCTCATTGTGTTGTTGTGTTGTAATTGTGTTCAAGCCCTTGAACGTTCCTGCAATTGGTATCAGAGCATTCAGGCTCGTGATATAAGATCTAACCATCTTAAGATCCCTCACACACACAAAAACTAAACTTTTTCAAATGGCTTCCATCTCAAAGACTGATATGGAGACTGGAACCATGAACAAATCCCCATTGATCACTCTTGATGACTTCGACACCTGGTGCATGAGGATGGAAGGCTTCATCAGGTCTCTTGACTCAAGAATGTGGGAATCTGTTGAATATGGACCTTTCATACCTAGCACCCCCTCTGCTACCGGTGCTGGTATGATTCCTAAGATGTGGCCAACTACTCAGATGAAGATAGGAAAAGAGTAGAGATTGACAGGAAGGCCATGACTGCTCTTCAGACTGCTATCCAAACTCTGTGTACAGAGGTTTTAAGAAGTGCAAAACAGCTAAACAGCTGTGGGATGCACTGAAGCTGATGTATGAAGGCTCCTCTGAAGCCAAGGAGAACAAGAAAGATCTTCTGAAGCAGCAGTTTGAAAATTTCACCTTTAAAACAGGTGAAACCATGACCCAATACTTCAGTATGTTGAGATTGTGGATACCCTTGTGGATGGAGGAGTTCCTCTTGAGAACAGAGACATTGTAAGGAAGTTCATGTCCTCACTTCCTAGGCAATGGACACACTATTGTGTGGTAATCAAGAGGACTGAGAACCTTAAAACTCTTACTCTGACAGAGTTATATGGGATTCTCAGTGGATACCAGATGGAGATGAACTTACAAGGTTCATCTGGCAACTCTAACAATCAAATGGGTTCAGCCCTTCATGTGGTTGAAAGGGACAGCATAGAACCCCAACATCATCTCCTATGCTACCCTGACAACTCACAAAAGGGTCCTTTCATCACCTTCCCGGAGACACCAAGGGAGAACTTTACTCAAGGAAGCCCATTCCAGAGACAAGTTCTTCTCAAGCCTTTGTGTCTGCAGATGAAAGCTGTGGAAATTATCTCTTCACTCTTGAAGACCTAGACTGTATCCATCCAGATGACCTGGAATACATGGAGATAGTTCAGCAGATGGCTCTTCTCACTCACAGAGCCAAGAAGTTCTACAAGAGGACAGGAAGAAAATTTCCAAGCAATGCTACCAGTGGTAAGTTTGGGCTGGATAAAAGCAAAGTTAAGTGTTACAATTGTAACCTTATGGGTCACTTCGCCAGGGAGTGTAAGGCACCCAGAGCAAATGGGGGTCAAACACAACTCAGACCAAACTACACCAACAATACCCCTCAGGCTGAGAAGACAAAGCAACATGCTGCGGTTGCTGTTGAAGAGGGAGGATTTGACTGGAGTTTTCAGGTGGAGGATGCTTCTCCAAACCAAGCATTGATGGCTGACCATGATGAAGCCAAGGTATTAGAACATCTTTGCTCCCCTGAATGCATTGCTAAAGTAAATAGATACAGGTCCTACAACCTAGAGATGAGATCTGATCTTGAGTCATTAAACATATTAAAATCTGACTTTAGAAGTCTGAAAATGATTACAAGTTAAGATAGAAGACTTGGAGAAAACCATTTCAGTACTAAAACATGAACATACAGATTTTAGAACTCAGATCCAAGATCTCATCACTAAGTTGACTAAGTGCCAGGCTGAGCTTGTGATCAGCAAAGCCCTGGCAGAGAAAAGTGTTCTTGAAGAAGAGACCTTCAAGAACATGATATCCTCATCCCTACACAATAAGTTTGTTATCAAAATAGACAGGGACTGGGATCAAATGATAGCTCCTCCACACACAATCTTGTCTGTAAGATCTCCTAGGTGTGGAACTTGTGAAGATGAGCTTCCTCTCATAGATCCATAAGTGAGGATGATGAAGAAGTGATAGTGAGGAATCCCTTTGAGAAGAGTGAAGAAGAGGATTCCTCCAGGGCCACTATCCTTCTGAGGAGAAGAAATTAACTGTGATGACCAAGTCCAGAGAAAGAACTTGATCAGGAGAGCAAAGGAAAGCAAAGAAGGCTCAAGAAATCAAGGCTACCTTTGATGCTAAGCAGAAACAAGTGTTTATCTCTGCAGTTTCAAAGCAATAAGGACTGAAGACATCCACCAAAGCCTCTTATCCAAGAGTTCTGGTTCATGTTCAAATCATCTCAGTACAAAGAAGAAGACTGAGCTGCTGTGTACCACTGCTGCACAGCCTGGACCATCAAATCCAAGAACAGTTCACAGCCCAAGGGACTGTATCTGAATCTACCAAGATGAAGGTGAAAAGGGATGTGACCAAGGCCAGTCTTGCTCTCAAAAGGAGATTTCTTTGAAGAAGAAAATGCTGTGTGTTATGTGTGAAAGTACTTCTCATATTGCCAAGGATTGTCCATACAATCCTAAAAGTACTATCCACATGACCAATACAAAGACTTCAAAGAATCTCAAGAAGTCTCAAGCTTCGGAAGGAAAGTCTGTTTCCTTCGGAAGCTCCAAATCAAAGAAGAAGGTAAATGGAAAATTACCTTCGGAAGCAAAGTTGGTCTCGGAAGAAAGGAGTTCTTCCGAAGTACTAAAGTCTACTGCAGTGACTGTAGATTCTTCCGAAGTATCATCATTAAAACTTGTGAAGCTCCAAAAGCTTCTAAGGTTTTGAAGGTCAAGTCCAAGACTCCAAAGGTGGGTGGAAGTCTAAGAAAGACCAAATGACTGAGGTTTCTCCATCAACAACAGCCGAAGATCCCCTCTGTACAACCATAGGATCTATTACTGTTGCATTACCTTCTATTACACTTACTGAACCCAAGACAAGTAAGGCTTGGGTTTCCAATGTAACTAATCATTTTCTTTGTGCAGGAACAGCTCAAGACAAACAAGAATGTCTGGATAATTGACAGTGGCTGTTCCAGGCACATGACAGGCGATAGGTCTTTACTTCATAATTTTGAGAGAATTGATGGAGGACCAGTTGCTTTTGGAGGAAATGAAGGTGGTTACATTTATGGAAGGGGCAAGGTCACAAATGGTAAGCTCAGCATTGAGAAGGTAAACTTTGTTAAGGAGCTTGGGTACAATCTTCTGAGTGTATCTCAATTTTGTGATCAGAGTCATAACATGCTCTTCACTGAGCATGAGTGCATTGTTCTCAAACCTGGAGTGGTCATTCCTCATGAGCATATTCTGCTCAGAGCCCCCAGGAAAGGGAACATGTACAAGATGGATTTGCAAGAAACATCTCCCTCTGGAGAAGTTTCATGCTTTCTATCTAAGCAAATAGTGATGAGTCTTTCCTATGGCATAAAGAATGTGCCATGTAAACTTTAAGAATATGAATAAATTAATCAAACATGATCTGGTAACTGGAATGCCAAAGAAAGAGTTTACAAGTGATGATCATTGTGTTGCATGCCTGAAAGGGAAGCAACACAAGGTATCTCACAAGCCTAAGGAAAAGAACTCCATCACTACTCCCCTACACTTATTACATATGGATCTCTTTGGCCCCACCAGTGTAATGAGTTTAGGAAGGACCTTATACTGTCTAGTGATCACAGATGATTTTACAAGATTCACTTGGGTTTTCTTTCTTAGAACTAAAGATGAACTCCTGAGATTCTAAAGAATTACTGAGACAATTCTAAGAGTCACATAACAGATTGAGAATCATGATCAAGGTCAAACCCATAAGTGATCAAGGAACTGAATTCAAGAACCAAATCCTTGATACATTTTGTGATGAAAGGGTATTACAAGACAATACAGTGCTCCCAGGACTCCTCAGCAAAACGGAGTTGCTGAGAGGAGAAACAGACACTTATTGAAGCTGCAAGAACTATGTTGTCTGACTCTAAACTGCCTATCACCTTCTGGGCAGAGGCAGTTAATACTGCCTGCTATGTGCAAAACAGAGTCTTAGTAGTTAAGACACATGGTAAGACTCCTTATGAACTTTGGCACAAGAGGAAACCTTTCATTGGTTTTCTCAGGTCATTTGGATGTCCCTGCACCATCTTGAATACCAAGATCAAGTTGCCAAGTTTGCTGAGAAATCAGACGATGGACACTTCATTGGATACTCTTCTCAAGCTAAAGCTTATAGAGTATACAATCTCAAACTAGAATCATTGAGGAGTCAGCCAATGTGACTTTCAATGAGCACACTCCCAGTGTGGCTGGTTCTGGTCCGGATTGGCTATTTGATCTTGATTTAGTTACCACTGTTTTAATAAATCTTGTGAGCATGTTTCAGGATCTGCAGAAAATTTAAATACAGGTGATCCTGATCCAAGATTTGAGCTTGGAAGACCTTCAGCTCCAGTTGAAACTACTTCAGCAAATGAGGTTTCTATCAGCACAACAATGACAAATCCAGCTGATACATCTGGCATGCCTTCAAATTCCAGTTCAGAGGCCTCTCAACCAGATAAAGACATCTCAATTGCAGAAGATAACAATGGTGATGGTGAGTGATCAAGAATCTCTTGATGCTAATAACCATACCATAGATGATAACATCAATGATGTCACACACTCATTGGATCAAGTTAATCTTGATAATGTGATAATGTGGGAGATATCAATCTCAAGACCAGATCTAAATTTCTCAAATTTGGATCTATCTCAGCAACTTGCTGTGATCCCTCAGCTAAGGATCCACAAGTCTCATCCTACCACAAACATCATTGGAGATGTTATCTCCGGGGTAAAGACAAGAGGGCAAACCCATGAAGCAAATGTTTGTCTTCACTCTTGTTTTCTATCCCAGTTAGAGCCAAAGAAAGTTGAGGAGGCTCTAAAGGATGGAAGTTGGGTTGAAGCTATGCAACAAGAGCTGCTTCAATTCAAAAGACAGAAAGTTTGGAACCTTTGTCCTCTTCCTCATGGAAGACTACCATTGGAACCAAATGGGTTTTTAGGAATAAAAAGGATGATAGAGGAATCATCATCAAGAACAAGGCTAGACTAGTTGTTCAAGGATACACACAAGAAGAAGGGATTGACTACACTGATGTCTTTGCTCCTGTAGCTAGACTAGAAGCTGTTAGGATATTCCTGGCATTTGCTGCATCCAGAACTTCAAGGTCTACCAACTTGATGTAAAGTGCTTTTCTTATGGAGTGATTGATGAGGAGGTTTGTCAAACAACCACCTGGTTTTGTAGATCCTGATCATCCTGATTATGTCTGCAAGCTTGACAAAGCTCTCTATGGGCTGCATCAGGCACCCAGGAAGTGGTATGAGACACTGTCTGAGTATCTCTGTAAACATGGTTACAGGAGAGGTACTATAGATGGAACTCTCTTCATCAAAGGACAAGGAAACGACATTCTGCTAGTTCAAGTATATGTGGATGACATCATCTTTGGCTCAACCAATTCAAGGCTCTGCAAAGACTTTGAAAAGCTGATGAAAGATAGATTTGAATGAGTTCAATGGGAGAACTTAATTTCTTTCTGGGAATTCAAGTGAAGCAGGTTGAAGATGGCATTTTCATAAGTCAGTCAAAGTATGTTCAAGATATACTCAAGAGGTTCAACATGACTGATTGTAAACTGCTAAGACACCCATAGCCAGAAACCACTCCCTTGGTCCAGATCTTGAGGGGGAGTGTGTAGATGAGCACTTATACAGGCTATGATTGGTCTCTTATGTATCTTACAGCTAGCAGGCCTGATATCATGTTTGCTACATGTATTTGTGCAAGATATCAAGCCAATCCTAAGATCTCACTTAATCACTGTGAAAAGGATTTTAAGATACCTCAAAGGTGCTTCAACACTTGGTTTATGGTATCCAAAGAATTCTAATTTCAATCTGTATGCCTATACAGACAGTGATTATGGTGGCTGCAACATGACTGCAAAGTCTACATCTGGGGGATGTCAATTTCTTGGTGGAAGGTTGTCTCATGGCATGCAAGAAACAAACCTGTGTGTCTGCATCAACTGCTGAGGCTGAATACATTGCTGCTGCAAGCTGCTGTGCTCAAGTGCTTTGGATTCAAAATCAGATGCTAGACTACGGATTTAACTTCAAAGAGACTCCTATCCACATAGACAACAACAGCTATCTCTATCACTGAGAACCCTGTGCAGCACTCAAGGACCAAACACATCAACATCAGGTATCATTTAATAAGAGATAACTATGAAAAGGGTTAATTAAACTAGTCAAAGTTCACACAGATGACAATATGCTGATCTGTTCACAAAAGCTTTTGATGAACAGAGATTTAAGTATCTGATATCAGCTATTGGGATGATTAACTTTGAGTAGATTTTTTTTAACTAATTCTAATTATTTCTTCTTAAAATATGTGTGTCCTAAGTTGTCTAGTTCATCACTTTCATAAGCTCATGTTTTCTTTGAATGAAAACTCTTTTTGAAGACTTTCCTTGGATTCTTAAAATTTTCTGATACTTCGGAAGATAACATTTTACCTTCGGAAGAAAAATATGTCTTCAAAATAAATGACTGTCTAAAGAATTTTTACTTCGGAAGAAGTCAAATTTATCTTCCGAAGCTTAAAATTCTTAACTTAGACACTTATTCATTTTTAAGGACTTTTTCCTTCCGAAGCAAAAATTACTTTCGGAAGCTTTGTTCATTCTTATACAAAGCATCCAAAAGTTTATTTCTCTTCCGAAGCATAAATCTTTAAGACTCTCAGGAAAATTCTTCCGAAGTCACTTAGCTTCGGAAGCTTTTTCAATCACAACTTCCGAAGACAAATTACTTTCGGAAGCTTTTTGAATTCCAAGAAAACTACTTTTTGAGCAAAAAGGTAAACTACTTTTTCAGAGGTGGGACCGACATACGGATTTCAAAGTTTATCCTCTTTCATTAAACTTTATCTGAAATCCTTCTCTCTCATATAAACCCAACGGTTTCCCCCTTCTCTATCATCTGCTTTTCTTCCATACCTAAAACCCAAAGCTTTCTCTCTGAAATTTCCTTCCCATTTTCTCTTCATCTCTGAGCTACCTCACAATGGCTGACCTTACACACAGAAATGATCCTCACTTTGCCATGCAGCTACACAGACAACACAATCAGGTTGCTCTGTTATGCTCTGACAAAGATCCTCATTTCTCAGAGGTTTGCCGTTTCTTGTCTTTGTCTCACTACTTCACCTCCCTAACCATTGATCCTCCTCTATATGAGGATCATTTGCTTGAATTCTGGAAGACCTGCCAAGAGGTCATTATGGATGGGGAAGGCACTGTCTGCCACGTGCAGGGGAGAACAATTTTCATCACTCCGGCCATCATCAACCGACATCTTCAGCTGGATGATGAAGCAGGTGAAGTGTTCTTCCCAAAAGAAGCGGTTAATCATTCCTTCGAGCAGATGGGCTATGAAGGAGATTTCTCTGTAAAGACCTTCAGGAAAGGGAAGGTCTCATCCCAGTGGAAATACCTGCTCCATGTGGTTATCCACAGCTTATCAAACAAGCATGGTGGATGGGACCAGATTCCTGAGGATCTCTCCTTTATAGTTCATGGGATGGTTCAGGGGGTCAGTTCAGGTATTCACAATTTGTTTATACTAATTTTTGCAAACTTAGACTCCTTAGAATATTACATGTTTCCTAGATATGTTCAACACATTCTTAACTGTGAACTGGTCACAGTTGAGGGAAACAGGCAATATTCTTAAACTGGGACAGATGAAGCCCGGCATCTTTAAAATTATGAAGAAGCCAACTGTAGGCTTCTCAGGGGTAGAAACAGCCCTAGTCCCAAAAATGTTAGAGCTCATTGCTCAAGGTGACAACATAGCAGTCCAAGCTAGTGTTGAACCCACACCTACTGCTCTCCTACCTTCTTCACAACCTCCAATATTCATCACCTACAAAAGAAAATCCCAACGAACCCCTGCTCAGCTATTGAGTCTGTGCAGGCCCCCAAATACTCAACCTTACAGGAAGAAGTGGACTCCAGAGCTCCCACTTCTCCTGAGAGCAACCACTCCCATTACTTTACCTATCAGGGCTGAGGTTCCTCAAGCTCAACCTGATGAGCTCATTAGCCCAACAACTGTAAGCCTTCACTCTGAGTCTCAACACTCAAGTGAACAACCTTCAGGGGATAGCTACCATCCCCAGCCTTTGGATCTAACCAACCAATTCCCACCTATCCTTTTACACTGATGAAGACTTAGGATTCAGTGAGTACCATGAGTCTCTCTTCTCCTCCCCTACTCAAAGAGAGATGATACCTCTGACTCTCCTCAGTCTATCCCTCATCAGTCACCTATTACTGAGGTGGACACATCTGAACCTGTTCAGGATGTCCATATGGAAGAGGCTCTCACTTTTGAAAGTGATTACATCATTAAGACCTCACCATGGCAACTCAGCCCATTGGCATCTTAACTGAGGTTGCCAGTGAGCAGAGGAAAACCAGCAGCCAAGAAACTCAAGCTGGTGGTGAGAGAAGGGACTTTGGTCCATCCTCTCCCCCCAGTGATTCTTCTGATGAAGATGAGGGGAATTTGAGACTAAAGGTACAAAATTGTCACAAACATGCACCTATCTAGTCTCTAAGGTTAGTCACTTGAATCTCAGGTGACTACCCTGCAAACAGGGTCAATGATCAGCAACTCCAGATTTCATATCTGCAGGAAAACTAGCTGAGAGACCTTTAAGGAGAGCTCACCAGGAACCAGAAACACTGAACTGTGGAAGTGACTGATTCTCCTCCACTCTATGCAAGTGGGTGGCTACCAAAAGGGGGAGAAAGTTATCACAACCACAGAACCTGGGAGTTCTTCAAAGAGAATGGACATAGAGGACTCACCATCCTCACTTGCTGTTGTGCATTCTCAGCAACTTCCTCAAGTTCACATTAATGTGGACTCTATAGACTCTCTCATCAGGAGTCTCTTTGAGGAAGGTATACCAAGGGCTGTCTCATCTCCACCACATGGAACTGGCAACTACATCATCAGATGGAGGTATGATGATGACAGAAGAGCCCTCATACTTCACAGAGTTCAAGGTCAACAGAAGTCTTTCAGTTCCAAAGCCTGAGCTTCTATGAAGGACTGGATTTAGTCAACATGCCACTTGTCATCCAAGCAATCTAGACAAGCTGACAGGCTGGCTCAAAGAATCCAGAGACAGGATCCTTGCAGAGTTCTCTCTAAGAAGGAGACTTAGGCAATCAGGCAATGTCATCGGTCAACTGGATGCTGAGGTGGACCCTAATTAGTTTCATAGGGGAAACCTTGGCTGAAGGCCCAGTGGCAGAACCTGAGACCCTTGTCTCACCATCAACAACTGCTGCAGAGGTCCAAACTCCATCTGAGACACCTGCTGGTGAAGGTGTCTCTCAGCCTCTCTCTGGCCAGAGCATGGAAGCTACACCAAGCAATGAAGGCCAAGCCTCAATCCACCCTGAGTCACAAAGGTCTGTTGGTGACAAAGGGAAAGGATAATGACTCCTGAGGAAATTGAGGAGGAAGAGAGAGAGAGGAAAAGGAGGCTAAGGGGAGAAAGTTCTTCTGGGTCATCAAAATTCATGCAAGCTGCAATCAGGCTGCCCCCAGACCAAATACTCAAAATGATGAACAAAGGGCAGTCAGGATTAATTATTTACAGACCAGGAACTATGATGTTGATGAAATCATCTCCCTCCCCTTAGAAGAGTTGAATGAACTGGCTGACATGGAAGTGTCAGAGAGATAAAGGAGAAGAGGATGCAAGTTACTTCTCCAATTCAAAGAGGAGAGGAGACAGAAAAGACTTCACAAGCATACTCCCACTCTCTCTCCAGTTCAAGAAAGTCCTGCACAGGAAGATGTGGCTCCACAAGAACCTCAGGTAGATAAAGAAGAGGATAGAATCAAAATGATAAACTACCTGAGTGCCACAGGCTTCTATCAGGCAAATACACTTCTTCCCCTGTCCTATGACTTCATTGAGTTCGAGTACTTAAAGCAACTTGAGCTTGAGTTAGTCAAAGAAAGAAAAACAACCAAAAGGAAGCTAGGGAAGAAGCTGCAAAGTCAAGAGCCATCATTCAAAGAATGCAAAGAAGTCTGCTGACAGACAAAGAATGATGAGCTTCTTGAAGTCATATGGATTCTCCGGAAGAAGACTTGGTCCCATGTCTCTATCTACAATGGATGAGCATATAAGGTAATCAAGCAGAAGATTAAAGTGGTGAACTCATTGATTTGCACTCTCTTCCAAGTCAAGTCCCACCTGAAGTGGAGGTCAAGTTTGAACAACCAGAGACACCTGAACCAGAACCTCCAGCTGAGCCTCAGCAAACTTCATCTTCTGATCCAAGACAGGGTCAAACTCCCTCTCCTTCTGAACCTGTGAGGGAGGAACACCCAACTGAGAAAGACACTGATGATCAACATGGTGCTGCAGACCAGTCTTCTCAGTTAAAGACATTAAAGAGGAAGAAAAATGGCCTCTAAACCAAAGACTAAAAAGAGAAGCCAAAGTCATCTACCTCTACACCCCAGGCTGAATCAGATCACCTGAGGAAGTGCATGATGAGGCAGCCCAATCAACTCCTATGCAAGTGGCTCCTCTAGCAACCAGACCCCATCTTATCCTGGACTTACTCTACCAATCCAGAAAGATGGAATGTTATCAGAGATCAAGGTGTTGAAAATGTCTACTCATGGCAAGACATAATCACTTACCTCTGCATGATCTCTTTGAAATGAGAAGATACTATGAGAGTCTTGATGATCCTGACCATCAAATGAAGAAGGGATGGTCTTGATTATTCTGAAGACTACAAACATTTAAAGATCTTCTAAGTGTTTTGGTAGCATCAGCCTAGGGGAGTTTGTAAGGATTCCTGAAGTCTGATGCAACCCAAAACTGCCTAAGTGTTTCAGCAACATGCCTAAGTAATGAAGTGAAGAATGCTTCGGAAGAATTACACAAAGCATTAGAAAATACTCTAAGTGTAATATCTTCCGAAGCCAAGACCATATCTTCCGAAGCCTAACATGAAGTCTTCCGAAGCTTGAAGAGACAAAGTCTTCCGAAGCTTCAACCTATGAAGACAGATTTCTTCCGAAGACTTTTAGTACACATGCTTTATCTGATGTACTGTTCCATAAGCACCTTTTCCGCTGCGTCTCTGATAAGTCACCAACTTACAAGAGTTGGTGAAAGGTCATGCTTTTGGTAACTGTACATTGAGGTCTTGAGTCTGAAACTTTCCACTTTATGTACTTTATCCTTTTTGTAATGTATAAGGATGTGAGCTATGGCATGTCATAGTCACAAGGTCAAAAGGCAGATATGCCTTTTGATCCTACAATTGATTTTGTTAGTGTCTAGTCAATGTATCCAGCTGGCTTTCATAGTATAGCCGGCTGTAGGTTGTAGTATAAGTATTCCAAGTTCTAGTATCTTTCTAATGCTTTGTAACACTTGTAAAAGAACTTGAGAAAGCAATATACTGCTCCCTTGAAAACTATACTCTCTTGTTCTGTCTCTTGCTTTACTTGTGTTCTCTGCATCACCTTTGGTTTCCTAGTTCACTGTTTGATTAACGTTTAGTTAATCTTCTCATTGTGTTGTTGTGTTGTAATTGTGTTCAAGCCCTTGAACGTTCCTGTAAAACTTAACATCCGTAAAATAGTTTCTAAGATTGTCCACCCTCGCCCATAGCCCCGCCTGTGCTGCTTTTCGGAAGAGCCATGTTGTGCAAACCCATCCGTCTTTTACCCGCCATTTGCCAAGGGCGGTCCTGGATCATTTTGTGGGGCCATCACAAAAATATGTGTGTTTTGCTTTTTAAGATTTTTAATGGTTATTTGCGAAATATGGTGTTATCAGTAAAAAGTTGATTGTGGGAAAATTAATGAAAGTTAATGGAAAACTGATGTAACATGCTGACTGAGATTGTTTGTGAGAATGGTGTTTCTTTTTTCAAAGTGGAAATAAATATAACTCTATGTTAGTCATATATAATCTATGTATTATACTTTTTTCTCAAAATAGAAAGCATGTTGTTGGTAAATTAATGTATTACCGGTAAGTTCGTCTAGAAGCGCTAATTTCAGTTCTCTGTTTACTAATGAGTATCATATTTGTCTAAATTACTTAATCTTAAATGATAAGAGAAAATGTAATAAAAAACGAAAAACAAAGTACATAGAAAAGATAAAACATATCAACGAAAGCCATTCAATCATTCATAGGTCAGTTTAATGCATGTACTCAATTTTTCCACGTATAACACGTTAGTTATTTATAAAAATAATTCATCGGAAAAGAATTAATACGATTGAACATTTGAACCCACCCAATTTTGACACGAGCGTGTTTCTTATATGACCTACCCATTTTGTCATATATATATATTTTACCTATCTTCTGGTTCGCAACGGATAAATTTTAAACAGTGTAATAAAACGAATTTCAACATTGAGGAAGGTTTCTTTGTTAATTTATGTGTGATAGCTTATTTGTTAAAATCAATCAAAATTATTAATTTTATTTGTTGTTAAATAACTTAACATATATATATATATGTTTTTTGTGTATATTTTAACTTTACAAGTGTAATAAAAGTTAAAGAAATCTATAAATAAAGTAATCACACCTCCAAATTATGTAGCTTTAAGTGTAATTCAAAACATTTATATATTTAACACATATATTATACATATATATATATATACATATATATACATATATATACATATATATATAACATAGATATACATACATATATATACATATATATGTATACATACATACATACATACATATATAATATATATATATCTATATATATATATTAATTCTATATTGTAATAATGTTAATTATAAAATAATAATAATTTTAATTGATTTTGATAAGTTAATACGTATCTATACTAATAAATGATTATATGTGATCATAACTATCAACACCAGATTTCAACTCACAAAAATTAACCCGCATAAACTTCTTTTATCAAAATTTTCACAAATCATACTATATTTCTTACTTACGTTTTTATTTTATTTTAACTTTTATTAACTACCTCAATCACTACAATCATTTTAGAGATTTTGAATCTATGATATTAATCGTCTCGAATCTCATTTAACCATTTAAACATTATAATCACAAATCCTTATTTTTATATAATCGATTGAAAATAAAATGATAGAGTTTAAAATATTGTGTTTACATTTTGAATTATATTTTATAACTTTTAACTCGTATAATACGCGGTCTAATAACCTAGTTATTACAATAATAAAGTATTAACAAATGATCCTAATCCATTAGCATAAATATGATTGCCAACAAGAAGTAAAGGTCCCATGACCTTGGATCGTAGAAAACATTAATGTCAAACGTTATATTTACTATAGGAGTATAGGGAAAATTAGTAAATACACATTTGACTAGTTACATTTACCTATCTAAACATTGACTCAAAAAATAGGATTTTAATATTGGACCAAAACCAAATCCCTCCACCGGGTTTTACCAAATTAGGACTTTAAAATTAAAATTTTACCAAAATTTTCAAGTGATCTGATTTAAATATTTGTTTATTTCTCTTAAACACTTATACTTATAGATTTTTACCACTTTTTAAGAGAAATAAACAAATATTTAAATCAGATCACTTGAAGACTTATTACTGATGGTCGTAATACAGAATAAACTTGAAGACTTATTACTTATATGTATATTGATGTGTACTGATGAAGGTGTCATCAGAATACAGAATAAACTTAAAGACTTAATAATAATTATTTGTATATTGATGTGTACTGATGGTCGTAATGGACTAACAGCAAAGGATGTCCGGTAGTACGAACAAAGAGGGCAGAAATGGTGTCTTGTAGTAAACACGTGAGTCGCAGAAGGCAGGTCCCTTCACAATACTGCACCACTATCACTGCTACTGCCCTTCTCATTTCTAGACTCACCACCCTACCTACTTATTTAATTTCATATATACATCTTAATTATTATCTTTAGTGCTGGATTTACTTAAACCTAAACAACATCATCAAGTTTTTCTAGAAGATGTGTATATCTTATGTGACTTAGGTTTTAAATTTTACGGGTGACTTTTAGAGGTGTTGATCTAAGAACAATAATTAAAATATGTGTGTAACTTGACTGTTTGAAAAAGAATAAACTTAGTAAGCAAAGTGATACAATACAATATATTTTTAAATGATAACAAGTTTGGAGGATCGAGAAGTGGATGATTCCGAAATTTGTTATAAATATTGAAAACATGATTATTATATGATTAAATTGTTACATAAAATTAGCAAGAAAAATTAAGTCGGGACGTTAAAGTCGGAGAAAGAAAGACTAACATCAATGGATTACTGAGAGGCACTTATATGTAGTATGGATATGCCTATATACGTATGCATATACTTATACATACATACATATACATATTTGTTAGTTTCTCCAGCTAAATTGTATAGCTTTTGTATTCCTTTTATTTTATAATTTATAATTCTCTTAATTTCAGAAAAATGAAAACATTTAATATTTTCTTTTGAATGAAAATGAATATTACTGAGGGAAATTTTTTTGGTAAATAACTAAAGAAACTGTCGGTGAATATTTGTTGGAAAAAGCGTTTAAGTATGATGTTGTAAAGGTAGTTATAATTCCTAGTAAATACTCACTAATAATTTAGTCCAATAATGTGTTACCTATCACATATTATGATAAAGGTACACCAGCGGAAACCACATCCTAATAAGTGTTACCTATCATATTTTACATTGAGAAAGAATTTACCTTATCACTTTTATTTTTTTCTATTTAACGATATATCAAGTGTTATCGAGTTTTGTTGATACATGTATGTTCCTAGATCATGATATAAAATGTAATAGATCTTGTTTATCTGATTTTTAGGTAATTTGATATGATTAATGAAATGATATTGATTGTTTGTAATTTGTAATGACTAATATTTCATTAATGAGTCGATATTGAATTGGTTAACTAGGATAGTAATTATGTGAATGGTTACACATAATGTTTATTAATTAATACATTCAACTTAACATAATGAGTTCTCATGCGAATAGCCCATACGAATGGACCACACGCATGAATAACTTCATACGATTGACTCAGTCGCACGACTGAACCAGGAGACTGGATCAGTCGTATATTGACACATAAGATTGGCTCAGTCGCACAACTGAACACTCAGTCGTGCGGATGGATCAACCGCATGGTTCAATCGCACGACTGAATCATGCTTATGGTCCAGTCGCCGAATGAACAATACTAACCCTAAATACAATCTAATTCGTGAAAAACGTAGAGAATTCATTGATTACAATTCCAGACGTACCCTAGCTGTCCAGAAGCCTCCCAATTCGTTCTCCAAGTTCATAGAACACATTAGATCGATTTCCAATCGATTTCTAACGTTAGTTTCAATTCTTTATTGATTCTTCGTGTGTTCTCACTGATTGGATCTCCAATCAAATAGGATTCCGCACTATTTGATCTGGTTTACACACTAATCATTACGTATTTCGTTCAAATACCAGGTCCTAACAAGTGGTATCAGAGCCTTGGCTCTTAATTACGTGCGATTCAATCAAGATTGATAAAAAGCTTGTGTTTTTGCACTGAAAACGCAATCTTTTGTGTCAAAAGTGATCTTGGACGTTCCCTGCTCATCAAAGTTTGGTCTCTACGGACTTAGGCGATTAGACCTTGCGAAAGTTCGAATTTTTACGTCTAAAACACGTTTAACCTAGAAATTTTCGCAAAATAGCAGCTTGAGTCGCACGAGTGAGCCATTCGCCCGACTGGACCTCCTTCGCATTGCTCAGACGCACGATTGGACATAGTCGTATCTCCATTCGTACGATTGAACCATTCGTTCACAGTGTTCATACGCAGTAGCTTCATTCGCAAAACTGAACCAATCGTTTAGTTTAGCCGCACGATTGAACCATTCGCATAGTTCATTCGCACGGATAGCCCAATCTCATCCTTCAGTCACACCAGTTGACAGTTTGTTTAAGTATTCTTAAAGTTATTCGCCATGGAAGATCAATGTCAGCCTTTACTGCTGGGAAGGACTCTAGGATCGAGAACCTGCTGTTACTTGAGAGTGAGGTGGGTAATCATAATAAACCACCAAAGCTTTTAACATTAGATGAGTTTCCCCACTGGAAACAACATTTTGAGATCTACCTCAATGGAGTGGATCCGAATCTGTGGGAAGCTATCGAGATGGGGTATAGTACGCCGGTGGGAGCCGATGGAGTAAAGCTAACCTTAGGAGGGATGACAGACGCGTAGAAAGTAAATAATGCAAGAAGAGAGTTTATGCATTGATTACACAGTCAATCTCTAAAGACATTTTCCACCAGTACTCAGAGAATAAGCAGTCCAACAAACTGTGGGATGAGCTGGAAAAGAGGTACGACGGGAATGCTTCGTTGAAGGCAATCAAGGCTAAGGAGTTAAAGAAGGAATTCGATAACTTCTCATCGATGGGAAACGAGAGTTTGGACGATGTTATAGATAGATTCTACCATCTGATGAGTGAACTGCATACACATGGGGTGGCGTCTACCATGGAAGAGAAAGTTGCTAACTTTGCAGACGGATTGCCGGAAAAGTGGGCTACATTCGTGTCTAACCTGAGACAGAATGGAATGCTGACAAAGCTAGATATAAATGACTTCATTCTAAAGCTGCGAGAAGAAGCACTTAGGATGAAGTACAGAGCTCAGAAGTCTTCGTATACTCAGAATCCAGCTTTGTATAATGCCACGCCTCAAACTAAGACATCTGGAGCACCTCTCCAGACTGCATTTATGTCTAGCTCATCGGGTCCTTCACATGCTTCTCCTTCAGGATCAGACACGTCGGGGTCTTCGTGTACTCATCATATTGGATCTGAATCAAAAGCTACTAGACTGAATACCGAGAACCTCGGTAATGTGACGGTAGAAGTAGCTCGAGACACATGGATCTTTTGGCTGTAGTGTTCATTCTTATGATGGACTTGTTGTTGGAAAAATGGAAACTGTCATCTGGCAGACGAGGACTACGAGCAGTGGACGAAATGGAGCTTGAGAGAATGGACATAATGTGGGCCTTAACGAGTGCTGTCCGAGAGCGAAGAAGTTTGTAAAAAAACCGGACAGAGCTTGGTAGCTACTAAGGATACCACATTTGGCTTTGACAAGAGCAAAGTGACCTGCTTTAACTGTGGGGAGAAGGGGCACTTCAAGAGAGAATGTGTTAAGCCAAAGAAGACGGTAAAGGAACCCATTCTCATCCTTCATCCGTCAAGACAAGCAAGCTACTAGTTCTACTTCATCAAGCAAGGATCCAAAAGCCTTGACTGCTCATGATGATGAGGCATGACTGGAGCTTTAGGTTTGTCTCTCCAGGGGAATCAAACATTGCAAGTGTAGAAGACTTTGATGATGATTCTGCAAGTGAAGGAGATCTAGCAGTTGATATAGTGATGTCTAATATTGAAGAGACACTGCATCTGAGGTCAACTACAAGCCTAAGAGAGACTACCAGAGCAAAGACAGAATCACCAAACCAGAGACATCTGATGCTGCTTGATGGCTAATGCTTCTGAACCAACTCAGGTAAGTACCATGACCAAAGTTTTAATAATCATGCTTGTTTGGATTGTAATACATTTAGAAATAGCATAGAGAGAAATTTGCTAGGTTATTAGATCATAATGATAACTTGGTAAAAGATTTACAACTGTGCACTGAGGCGAATCTAGTATTAAAACAAAATGAGCATAGTTACAAAGAAAAGATAAACCTTTTGACTAAACAGCTTAGGGAAACCGAAGTAGTTGCATTTAACAAGCCAAGCTAAACATTAGGTACTATCTAAACTCCCTAGAAGACACTAAGAAGCAAAAGGCAGTTATAGAAGTAGAAGTAAACTCATTAAAACAGAAACTGCACAGTTGGACAAGTTCATCACACATAGTCCAACACTTAGTGAGAGAAAGAAACAATGGGGAGGGTTTGGGTTACAAAGTGGTTCCACCCCATCTGAGACCTTGATGAACACTAAGAGTAGACCTGTAAATGACAATCCCATCAAGATCATGTGGTGTCTACTCCTCTTGTTAGTGATCCAGATTCCTTATGTTCAACCATTGCCTCTGGAAACAAACAAAAGGAGGCCACGTCAAAGGATAAGGGTAAATTGCCTTGTGCTAATCTGGAAAAAGATTTTGAAAAGGTTAACTTAGAGTCAGGGTCAAATAGAGTCAAATCAGAACCTAACAGGACTTCAAATAGTCAAAAACCAGTTAACCAAAAGGAAAAAGGTATTAAACATGTTAAATCAGTTAATTCTGTTAAATAAAGAAAAACATCAAAAGAACCAGAGTCAAAAACTAAAGTAACTAATGTTACTAGTGTGTCACACACGTCTCCACAAAGAAAGTTTAATCATAAAGTTGATAGCAGGTCATGCTACAACTGTGGAGATTGTGGACACATTGCTTCCTATTGCTTTCTTTATCAGACACCTAGAAAAAAGATTGAACTTAAGGACCCAAACCTAGGTCTTCTAAGAGGAGTTCTTTAACTCCACCTAGAAGAACTAGTGTACATAAAGTTCACCCGTTAGCCAGTCGACTGTGTATCACAAACAGGCATTGCACAAATCTGGCTTATGGAAGAAGAAGAAGTCAACCTCTGTGTCTGATGATGATGACAAGAAGGAACCTGGGCTACCTCCCTCACTCTAAGGGTCAATGGGTTGAATTTATGATGTTGATGCCTTTGGGAAACCCAAGCCAGTAAAGGCTTGGGTTCATAACCTAAACTAATCCTTTATCTTGTATGTGCAGGGTGTTCGCTACAGGTGCTGAAACTAACACGTGGATTATAGACATCGGAGCATCCAGGCACATGACAGGAAACAGGCTCTTTTATCTAACGTCAAGCAAATTAAAGGAGGGCATGTTTCGTTTGCTGGAAACAAGGGAGGTTATATCACAGCTCAGGGCGGGGAGAGGGAAATCAGAAAGTTAAGTTTGATAAGGTGAACTATGTTCAACAACTTCAAAATAACTTACTCTCTGTTTTCCCAATCTACGATAAGGGATTTAAGTCATCTTCCGACGACAAGAAGTGTTACGTGCTCAAGAAAGATTACGTGATCCCAGAAGACAAAGTTTTGATGACCGCTTCAAGATATAAAGACCTTTATGTTTTGGATATGTCAACAGCTACTACAAAACGATCAGGAGGTTTAGTGTTTTCTATCTAAGCTACTGAGAGGATTGATCTCCATCTCCTGGCATAGGAGAATGGGACACATTAGTCAAGGAAGATGAATCACTTGATTCAAAAGGATCTGGTGAGAGGAGTTAATGTCAAGAACTTCCAGCTTCCTGATTTTTGTGTAGCTTGCAAGAAAGGCAAACAGACGAAGAAGTCTCATAAGAAAAGAAAAATCATTCAATAGAACTTCCTCTTGAACTTCTTCACATGGATCTGTTTGGTCCAGTCAGTACAAAGAGCATAGGAGGCGACTTGTACTGTTTAGTGGTTACTGATGACTACTCAAGGTTCTCGTGGGTAATGCTTCTGAAGTCCAAATCAGAAACATTTGAGTCCTTCAAGGAGTTAGTAACCACACTGGAATCTCTCTACAAGCTAAAGGTTAGACAAGTACGCTCAGACAACGGGACGGAATTCAAGAAACTAGTGGATGGAGGCATACTGCAAGGAGAAGGGTTTGTACATCAATTCACTTCTGCCTACACGCCTCAGATGAATGGTGTTGCTGAGGCGAAGAACAGAAGCTTGATTGAGACAGCGCGGACTATGCTGGCGACTCGAAACTGCCTATCCAATTTTGGAATGAGGCAGTTGCTAATGCATGTTATACACTGAATCGAGTTTTGATTGTCAAGCGTCACAGCAAGACATTTACGAGCTACTACAAAGACGCAAACCGAATCTGGAGTATCTCGAACCATTGGGCGCACTGTGCACACTTCTGAAGAAAACACAAGAAGGAAAATTCAGCGAGAAGGCGAATGAAGGAATCTTTCTAGGGTACAACATTCCGAACAAGAGGGTTTACAATAACTCAACGGGTCTAGTAGAAGTGGGTGTAATGTTGACATTCAGCGATATACCACACCACCTACTGGCAAAGGCCCCGCCTACTTCTTCGACTATGATGGATTCTTCAAGTCCTTCAACATCTCTCTCTCTCCCTCGGATGACGAGTTGCTACACGGATGATGTATGATATCTTGAATACCCGACAACGAGCTCACTGGGAGGATCATCTACTCAGTTAGGGGGAGTAGTCAACGACAGTGACTCCTCCTCTGAAGATGAAGCTGAAGAAGATGACCAGAACAGTCAGGAGGAACAGGTTCCAGTTCCTGAAAGTCCACAAGCATCTATCAGGGATGTACCTTCGACTTCGGAGCCTCAAACTCCAACTACCTCAGCTGCAGAACCAAATGTTCATAATCTTGGCTCTGAGGTAGCTATTCCTACTACTCCAAGATCACGACTAGACGTCTATCATCCCCTAACCAATGTCATTGGGGATGTCAGCTCAGGAGTACAAACCCGAAATCAGCTATACTCAGCTGATTACGCCTCAGTTATGGAAAAGGGATATATTCATGATGGTGCTTATCGATGTTTTGTCTCACAGTTTGAGCCGAAATACGTCCGTGATGCACTAAATGACGAGGCATGGGTGAGTGCCATGCAAGAAGAACTTCTGCAGTTCAAGAAGTTAGGTGTATGGACTCTGATTGATAGACCTAAAGGTGCTAAAGTCATTGGCACCAACTGGGTCTTAAAATGCAAGAAAGATGACCAAGGAGTCATTATCAGGAACAAGGCTCGATTGGTGGTTCAAGGATTTCGCCAAGTCGAGGGTATTGACTACAATGAAGTGTTTGCACCCGTGGCACGGATGGAAGCCATTCGCATCTTCCTTGCCTATGCATCGTACATGAAGATTAAAGTCTACCAATTAGATATGAAGAGTGCATTCCTTCATGGGGAAATCAGAGAAACAGTCTATGTCAGTCAACCCGAGGGATTTGAAGATCCTTATCATTAGGATAGAGTTTACAAACTCGACAAGGCTTTATACGGGCTTCATCAAGCTCCAAGAGCTTGGTATGAGAAACTCTCGACTCATCTTGAGAAACACGGCTTTCGCAGGGGAGTCATTGACTGCACACTGTTCATCAAAGAAAAAGGTGGCGACCTACTGCTCGTACAGATCTATGTCGATGACATAATCTTCGGTTCAAAGAACGAAGAGTTATACAAAGAATTTGAAGCAGTTATGAAGAAAGAATTTGAGATGAGTACTATGGGGGAGATGAAGTTCTTTCTCGGGTTACAGGTGGATCAGACTCCAAATGGGATATTTCTACATCAGACCAAGTATGTAGGAGACATTCTCAGTCGTTTTGACATGGAGAATGCTTCTGCACTGGGACTCCACTTGCTACGAATCACGATATAGCACCTGATGAAATGGAGATCTTGTAGATGCCACAATGTACCGAGGAATGATTGGATCCCTCATGTATCTCACTGCCTCAAGACCTGATATCATGTATGCTACATGTTTATGTTCTATATCAGGCTAAGCCTAAGGTCAACCATCTGATCGGGGTCAAGAGGATTTTCGTTATCTGAAGGGTACACCCACACTTGGGTTGTGGTATCCTCAAGATGATGACTTTGAGCTCACAGCGTATAGTGACTCGGATTACGGGGGTTGTAAGATGAATTACAAGTCTACATCAGCAGGGTGTCAATTCTTTGGGAGAAGATTAGTTACCTGGCAGTGTAAGAAGTAGACATCGGTTGCATTGTCAACCTGTGAAGCCGAATACGTAGCTGCTGCAAGTTGCTGTTCACAATCTAGATTCAACAGCAAATGCGGGATTACGGTTTAAAGTTTTCTTCTACTCCTATTTTTGTTGATAACTCTGCTGCAATTGCAGTAACTAAAAATCTGGTCCAACATCCAAAGACCAAACATATCTGTATTAAATACCATTTCATAAGAGATTGCTTTGAAAAGAACTTAATTGATATGGTAAAAATTAATGCTGATTTTCAACGCGCTGACCTCTATACTAAAGCCTTTGATAAACCACGTTTTCAATATCTGCTAGAGGTCAACGGCATTAAAAAGCAAAGTGATGTTATTCCTGATGATGATCATGTGTAGTCCAATGTAGCTTAGTAATTCTTTCATTTTATTTTACTTTATTTGATTAATTTAGTCCGTGTTACATTTAAACTCATGGTATTATGTTGTTTATTAAAATCCTAAAATAATTAAACCAGTTATGATGTTAGTATTTTAGGGGAGAATAAGTCAGCAAGTAACATTATTAAAAAAAAAGAGACGAGAGAGAAGGAATGGAAAGCTAATATAGGTTGATCGTATCTGTGATACCGATTCCCCTTTGGAATATGATAGTACACAGGAACAAATCAAGAGGGACTTTAAAATTTTAACTTAGAAAGATGCAAAAATTCAAAGTATAAGTCTGTGTAGTCTAAGCAATACAAAAAGGGAAGATGATAGAAAAACTGGTAACTATGAAGGTAACACACAGAGAGTAGACCTAGAGGTTGCTAGATCACAAATATATGTCGGTAGATTCAGCACAATAGATGAGAAGACCTGACCGGTGATTTCAAGATCAAACTAAGTTGTTCAACTGACTGTGGGCTTCCATCTTATCACTGGTTAACACAATCAACAATATTCCAATAAGGGGTAATGAGCAAGTAAACGCCACAAATGTATGCGGATGACCATATAGAGCAAAGCACGAAAAAAATGAAAAAAAATGCTATCAAGCTAATGACTTATGTTGTTGGTGCATTTTGTGCAAATAAAATCAAGCTACTCTAACAAGGAGATAGGTTGTGTGCCTCTCTGCTGTGCGATGGCATGACCTGAGGATAAGCATAACCTAGATATTCTAGAATTCATTGTTGTTTGCCGCCTCTCTGCTGTGCGATGGCACTGACCTGAGGATTGGCTTCTCTTTAAAATCTCTAAGAATAGTCTCTTCTTGTAAAAATACCGTAGACCGCTCAAAAGCTCCTGAGGAATGTTGATTACCATATAAGTGTGGGATCCACAAATGTTAGTTGAAATAATTAAACCTAAATCTATCGCCAGTCTGTGTCAAAAGTCTGTGTATGGATTTAAGAGGACAAATATACTGTCAATTATTGTGGCTGCAATTCTTGAAAGTTCAAATCAATGTGGTAATCTAATAGTTCCAGTATGATTTCCTAAACTTGCTACCGACTCTAGATGAAAACCAAGAATAGAGCATCAAAAGATTTTGACAACAAGTCCCAAATGATTTGACTTGCCTGTATGATTCCAAATTGAATTGGTCCAGTGTGGAAATCTAAGTTGAAGCTGCCTATTCCGGAACCAAATCCCATAGATTTCTATTTAGGATTTGTCTCTCACAAAAAGCCAAAAACAAGCTTTTATGTTTGGTACGTTAGTTTAGCTTTTTTATTATTATGCACTTAGTCTCTTAGTTTTGTTTGTGTGCTGGACTACATCATGAAAATCGGTAAGGGATCAACTTACTAAAAGGGTCATGTCTGAGATGACCACATGAGTTTTTCAAAGTTTAATGCAGTCACGTCTGAGGTGACAAAGTGTTTAAAGAGTCACGGTGTGACTATATTGGTTAAAATTTTTGTCTGAGATGATCAATAGCTCATAATGTTAATCTCAAAAGTTAAAAGGGTTTAATTGGTAAGAAATGCAGGAAATGTCATAAGTATGACCCATTCGCACGAATGGACCTTTAGAATGTACTTAGCATACGAATGGGAGCCATTCGTACGAATGGACCATAATAATGGATCATTCAATCGAATGGCCCATACGATTGACCCAATCGGATGTTTAAGAGTGAACGAATGGGTAAGTCGCATGACTGAGCTCCAGTCGGACGACTGAATGGGGCGACTGAATCAATCGCACGACTGAGACACAATCGCCCGTATGAAACATGCGTATGAGCCCAGTCGTACGATTGAATTCAGGGTAGTATAAATAGAGAGTGAGTCGGTCGCAGAGAATCACCACTCTCAAAATTACCCTAAATCGCACGACTAAGTTACGCTGCCAAAATTTCGTTTGATCACTACAAACCCTCGATTCTCACATACTGACCATTTGCATTGATTCTATAGGTAATCTGCGGTGCCAAAACTCTATCAAATCATTCAATTTGCCACTAATTATGACAATCGAACTCGTTAGAAAAACCGTGTCTTGTGTGGCAAAATACCCCAACTAAACGACGTAAACAAATGAAATTAAGGTGTTAGTTGTTAAACTAATGGATTACGAGTCTAATGTACCAGAACACGAAATTTAAAACTCAAAATTGGTGAAACTTGAATTTGAATTGAGCGGACAGAAACATGCGAATGGACAGGTTGATGAGCTTCAGTCGCACGACTGAAGAGTGCGACTAGCGTAATCGCACGACTGAACTATGCATTGAGTTCAGTTGCACGACTGGTGTAAACGCAGGAGGCGACATGCGCATGAGTCCAGTCGCACACTCAGTCGTACGTATGGAGTCATTCGCACGACTGAATACCAGTCGCACAGCCTCATTCGGATGACAGAAAGAATTGTGTTCAAATCCAAGTGTTTCATGACATTCTTAACAATGGGTACTAATGTTTACTTTCCTTGTGTAACAAATGGCCAGCCGTTGGACTATGAGTACGAAGCACAATATTTGTGCTCATCTGGATCTCACATCTAGAAATGCTTCGGACTTCTCGGGCATTATAACCTTCCTCAGGAGATCGAGGATTGCACACGCTATATCTGCTCCATGTACACCTTATCGGTCGATTCAACAGGCCTTCTAGGAAGGTGCAATTGTTGATCAATCATCTGAGCCTCACTGTATCAAAGGTACTATCTTTGGAGAGGCTATAGCTATCACAGAGGAGGATCTGAGGACTGTGTTACAGTTGGGGAACGATGCTGACTGTCCTACTAAATTACATCCCCTTACTGTTAGAGGATGTTTCCTTCGAGCCAAGTACGCTGGGGATATCAATGCGGGGGTGCTCAATAAGAGCAACTGTTGGACCAAAAGAACCAATGAGCCGGATTAGAAAAACCTTTAAGTCCACAGATGTCACAACAACTACTGAAGACCACAACAGCTGAAGACAACAGCTGATTACAAAGTCTGAACACAAGTGCTGAAGACAAAGTCTGAAGATAAGTGCTGAAGACAAAGTCTGAAGACAAGTGCTGAAGACAAAGCCTGAAGACAAGTGCTGAAGACAAAGTCTAAAGACAAGTGCTGAAGACAAAGTCTGAAGACAAGTGCTGAAGACAAAGTCTGAAGACACAAGTGCTGAAGACAAAGTCTGAAGACAGTGCTGAAGACAAAGTCTGAAGACACAAGTGCTGAAGACAAAGTCTGAAGACACAAGTGCTGAAGACCAAGTATCAGACGTTGTCACAACAGCTGAAGAGGTCTTCTTCAGTAGTTGTGACGGTTTACCTTTCAGTAGTTTTATGTTTTATTTGTTCAGTAGTTTGACACAACAGCTGAAGAATACTTCTTCAGTTGTTGTGCTTATTAGTAGTTTTATGTTTTTCAGTAGTTGTGTAAAACGACTGAAGAGCTTGTTCTTCAGTCGTTGTAGCTTCAGTAGTTTCTTATCAGTAGTTTCATATTTTGTACTTAACACTCTGATATGTTCTCAGTAGTTGTGAACATTTCAGTAGTTGTTAAGAGTTAGTTATTTTTGTAAGAGATCTGCTAGTTGTCACTTTCCCGTGATAACAGCAGCGATTGCACTCTATATAAGGAGTGTCAACCTATTGTAATAAGTGAGAATGATTTGATCAGAAATATTCGATATCATAGAAACATTCCTTGTTACAGAAATATATTCTTTCGTTATAACCGTATTTGTTCTTAATGCATACGAGTATCAAATTCTTGCTACAATTGTCTAATTCTTGTTCTTATCCGCTGCATTACGCTCTATTACATCAAACTTGTGATCACTGATCCTGACAGCAACCTCTGTCCACAGCTGAAGTACCTTGCTCATGTGTTGCTGAAATGCATAGCGTCCAGAAAGGGAGGTTTTGATGAGTTGTCTGACCAGACTGGAAGCAATTCGATTGTTTTTAGCTTATGCTGCTTATCAAAACCTTAAAGTTTTTCAAATGGATGTCAAAAGTGCATTTTGTATGGGAAAATCAAAGAAGAGGTTTATGTATGTCAACCACCAGGCTTTGAGGACAATAAACATCCTAATTAGGTGTATAAGCTTGATAAGGCTCTTTATGGGTTGAAACAAGCTCCTAGAGCCTGGTATGAGACATTATCAAACTTTCTTCTGGAAAATAATTTCACTAGAGGCTCCATAGATAAGACTTTATTCATTAAGAAAGCTGGGCAGCATAATCTACTTGTTCAAATTTATGTAGATGATATTATTTTTGCATCCTCTGATCTACAGTTGTGTGATGCCTTTACAAAGTTGATGCAACAGAAGTTTGAAATGAGTGCCATGGGAGAATTACAGTTCTTTCTGGGTTTGCAAATCAAACAAAAGGCTGATGGAATTTTCATTCATCAGTCTAAATACACAAAAGATCTTTTGGAAAAGTTTGATTTACAAAACTGTAAGCCCTGTTCTACCCCCATGGGCAGCACCACACAACTGGATACAGATTAGAAAGGTAAAGTGGTTGATGAAACACTTTACAAATGTATGATTGGGTCCTTGATGTATTCAACAGCTTCTAGACCAGATATTATGTTTGCTACATGTGTCTGTGCTAGATTTCAGGCTGCACCTAAGGAGTCTCATTTGATTGCAGTCAAGAGGATCTTTAGATATCTGCAAGGCACTCCATCTCTAGGTTTATGGTATTCTACTAGACATTCTGGTAAATTAGTTGCTTTTTCTGACAGTGACTATGCAGGGGTAAGTTGACCAGGAAATCAACTTCTGGTGCATGTCAATTCCTAGGCAACTGCTTGATTTCTTGGCAGAGCAAGAAACAGACCTCAGTTGCTACATCAACTGCTGAAGTAGAGTACATTGCCGCTGCAAGCTGTACATCTCAGGTACTCTGGCTTCAAAACCAATTATTGGATTATGGCATAACAGAGACTAAGACCCCATTGTTAATGGACAGCTCTTCAGCTCTTTGTATTGTCAAGAATCCTGTCCAGCACTCTAGGACTAAACATATGAAATCGGACACCATTTTATTAGAGATTGTTTTGAAAAAGGTCTGATTGATCCAAAATTGTTCCTAGTGCTGATGAGCTTGCAGACATTTTTACTAAGCCTTTGGATAGTTCAACTTTCCACAACCTGGTGTTAAGGCTTGGTATGCTGCAGCTAGAATAAGTGACAACTACTGATGATCTCAGCTCATAAGTACCGATGATCATTAGTTCATTATTGTCACATTATTGTCATAGTTGGGGAACGATGCTGA
This sequence comes from Flaveria trinervia, assembly GCA_025506515.1. Taxonomy (NCBI): domain Eukaryota; kingdom Viridiplantae; phylum Streptophyta; class Magnoliopsida; order Asterales; family Asteraceae; genus Flaveria; species Flaveria trinervia. Next base: position 85,800,616 of record CM046447.1, read on the forward strand.
CTATCCTACTAAATTACATCCCCTTACTGTCAGAGGATGTTTCCTTCGAGCCAAGTACGCTGGGGATATCAATGCGGGGGTGCTCAACAAGAGCAACTGTTGGACCAAAAGAACCAATGAGCCGGATCAGAAAAACCTTTAAGTCCCACAGACGTCACAACAACTACTGAAGACCACAATAGCTGAAGACAACAACTGATTACAAATTCTGAACACAAGTGCTGAAGACAAAGTCTGAAGACAAGTGCTGAAGACAAGTCTGAAGACAAGTGCTGAAGACAAAGTCTGAAGACAAGTGCTGAAGACAAAGTCTGAAGACAAGTGCTGAAGACAAAGTCTGAAGACAAGTGCTGAAGACAAAGTCTGAAGACAAGTGCTGAAGACAAAGTCTGAAGAACAAGTGCTGAAGACAAAGTCTGAAGACAAGTGCTGAAGACAAAGTCTGAAGACACAAGTGCTGAAGACAAAGTCTGAAGACACAAGTGCTGAAGACCAAAGTATCAGACGTTGTCACAACAGCTGAAGAGGTCTTCTTCAGTAGTTGTGACGGTTTACCTTTCAGTAGTTTTATGTTTTATTTGTTCAGTAGTTTGACACAACAGCTGAAGAATACTTCTTCAGTTGTTGTGCTTATTAGTAGTTTTATGTTTTTCAGTAGTTGTGTAAAACGACTGAAGAGCTTGTTCTTCAGTCGTTGTAGCTTCAGTAGTTTCTTATCAGTAGTTTCATATTTTGTACTTAACACTCTGATATGTTCTCAGTAGTTGTGAACATTTCAGTAGTTTGTTAAGAGTTAGTTATTTTTGTAAGAGATCTGCTAGTTGTCACTTTCCCGTGATAACAGCAGCGATTGCACTCTATATAAGGAGTGTCAACCTATTGTAATAAGTGAGAATGATTTGATCAGAAATATTCGATATCATAGAACATTCCTTGTTACAGAAATATATTCTTTCGTTATAACCGTATTTGTTCTTAATGCATACGAGTATCAAATTCTTGCTACAATTTGTCTAATTCTGTTCTTATTCCGCTGCATTACGCTCTATTACATCAAACTTGTGATCACTGATCCTGACAGCAACCTCTGTCCACAGCTGAAGTACCTTGCTCATGTGTTGCTGAAATGCATAGCGTCCAGAAAGGGAGGTTTTGATGAGTTGTCTGACCAGATCCAGAACGCGTTGTTGCCTTGGTGCTGAACCATCCGTTCAGCTTCTCCAAGATGATCTTCACCTACTTGGTGGAGAACATTGAGGGGAAAGGGAAGGAGGGCTTCTGTATGTACCCCCGATTTATGCAAATGATAATAGACCAGAAGCTCCCCTCCCTGCCAAAGGAGAAGGATGATGCGGTAGTGCTTGAGGTAATAGATGATATACCTTGGGCCGGATGAAGGTATACAGGGGAAAGCAGGTAAAACCCCCAGTCAGGAGATTGATGGGCATCTGGCCCGTGAGAACTATGTGGTGCCAGACAGGAGGAAGTGGCGCCACGACGACAGCGATTCTGATGTTGAGCAGATTGCTCTACCCGCCGACGATAATGATGATGACAGTGGTGATGGTGGAGATACAGGCCCCATACCATCTAGGGCCACTACCACTGATATACCATCTCCACCACCCACCCACGATGGAACTGAGTCTGCTGGTTTCCATCAGGATTTTGTTCCTGGTGAGGAGGATGAGGAGTCGGAAGAGGAGCCCTTAACACGGACTGTGGGAAGCAAGGTTGTTCCCACAGAACATGGGCTAAGGGTGGTTGGTGAATGCCCACGAGACTTAGGAGAGAAAACCACGAATCCGAGTTATGTACCGGAGCCAGCTAGTAGGGTTGTAGGGGGAGCATCCACCTCAACGGGAACGAGGAGGAAACGGATGGCTCAACCCCATGGTCAGAAAAAGAAGAAAAGACGACTCACCTTTGTTACCATCACAGCCACCACCACAACCACTTCCACAGCCACAGCCACCACAGCTACTACTACCACCACCACAACCACTTCCACAGCCACAGCCACCACAGCTACTACTACCACCACCACAACCACTTCCACAGCCACAGCCACCACAGCTACTACTACCACCACCACACCTCCCACCACTGTACAGATTCCATCTACCACCATATCTTTCACTCCCACATCACCTCCACCACTTCACAGACCCATCTTCACTACAGCAACCACCACCACTGCTACCCACCAAGCTGGATCCTCAACCCATCCATCTCATCCATATGTATCACCTCTACCTCCAATTGGGGTAGAGGAACAGCTGTCTGCGCTTAACAGGATGGTGGTGCGCCTGTTAGCAGCAGATGAGGAGAAGGCGGCTCAGATCCGTCAGCTTATTGATCTTACTGCTGCTCAGTCTCACCAGATCAAAGAGCAGGCAAGAGTGATAAAGGAGCAGGCCCAAGAGATGGCTGCTCAGAGCCTTGAGATAGCCCAACTCCAAGCACATAGTGTCACATCAAACAGGAAGATAGAAGAGTTGGAGAAGGCGAAGAAGACAATCATGTTAAAGTTAAAGGGATCTAAGGAAGAGCCCTTGAAGATCAAAGAGGGAGACGGAGATGATGATAATGATAAAAGTGATGATGAGGATGATGAGACAGAGGAGGATGAGGGGACTGAAGAAGAAAGGACAGAGGAGAAGGATGATAATGATACATCAGGAGGAGATGCAGCTGCATCGGCCTCTGCTTCATGTCAAGAAAGGAGGTCCAAGAACATACAAGACCAACCAGCTTCTTCCTCGGCTCCACCAAGTGACGAGACTATGATACAGGACGAAAGTAAAGATTAGATGTTTTTGTACTAAATTACTTTTGTATTTGACTCATGTATTGTAATCTATGTATTTAATGTTTAAATTCAGTTTAATGTATTTCTGTTTTGATGAATTACTAATGGTTGATATGTTGAATGTGTAAATCAAATAGATCTAAATTACCAAAGGGATGAGTTTAATGTTGCTCCCCTTCAGCAGGTCAAGACTCAGCTAACAATGATTCTTGATCTGCAAGGGATCGTAAGGAGGTCGGTGAGTTATACCCCTGAAGAAGGGGAAATAATTCACGACCTATCAAACGAGCAACTCGCAGAAATTTTCAAGCTCAATCCAGATGAAATAGTGAAGAATGCTCCAACATGTGACTCGACTAGTGACGAAGAGCTCAAAGATGTTGATGAAATCGAGATTAAAGATGTCACTGCCGAGCACTACCCTCAGTACGCTGACAATGAGGGTGATGTGGTCCCCAATCTGGGTGAATCCTTCGTCAGCAATACTTTTGAGGTGTTAGACAAGATGGAGTTATAGTCGGAGAAAGTAGAGGAAACGGCCCAAGCCTCAATTGATGATGTAGATATTCGAAAGGCTGAGTGGGCTGCGTGTTTTAAAGAAGTTAGAGCCCAACGCACTGCACCGAAACAGGATGCCTACACCAAACTCTACAGAGTCAAGAAACATCATAAGGTGACTGGCAGGATCATAGCGTGGGCGTATTTTGAGGATCTTAACGTATATGCAGTTAAGAGAGAAAAGGGCATAGAGTACTTCAGATTCCCACATGATCTGAAGACTCTACCAGGTTTTGAGCTCAACCACCTGGCCAAACTAAAGCTTTTGTATGTTGACCCGAGGAAGATATCAGGCTAGTTTGAGGCTACCCTAAAGAAGGAGTATCACACCAGGTGGGTTAACTTCAGACCCCAACAGCCTACAAGGTATATCAGAAGGTCTGAGGTTGATGCCATTACTGGAAAGCCGAAGATAGTGTTAAAGTGGAGTCCTCCGTGAACAATGTCGAGAATCCCACTTAGGGAAATGCCACAGGACTTCACTCCACACTTTAGGTGGTGGTACTATGATTGGAGAACAGCAGAAGTGGTCATAGTCCTAAACAAGGAGGGACAAATGGATACGATCAGGGTATTTGACCCAATGTGGCTTACAAATTGTCAGCAAATGATGTCTACACGCTATACAAGTGGCCATTATTCTATGATACGCAAGATATTGTACAAGCCCTCCAGTTCCAAAATGTCATAAGACTCTGCTTCGCGTTTGAGATTCACGCGGGAGTCACAAAAGAGGATAAGTACAAGAAATATGAGGAGATGATGCAGAAAACAAGACATTAGAGAGATCTAGGTCCAAAGGGGAGTTTGTTGATACATGTATGTTCCTAGATCATGATATAAAATGTAATAGATCTTGTTTATCTGATTTTGAGGTAATTTGATATGATTAATGAAATGATATTGATTGTTTGTAATTTGTAATGACTAATATTTCATTAATGAGTCGATATTGAATTAGTTAATTAAGATAGTAATTGTGTGAATGGTTACACATAATGTTTATTAATTAATACATTCATACTTAACATAATGAAGTTCTCATGCGAATAGCCCATACGAATGGACCACACGCATGAATAACTTCACACGATTGACTCAGTCGCATGACAGAACCAGGAGACTGGATCAGTCGTATGATTGACACATAAGATTGGCTCAGTCGCACAACTGAACACTCAGTCGTGCGGATGGATCAACCGCATGGTTCAATCGCACGACTGAATCATGCTTATGGTCCAGTCGCCCGAATGAACAATACTAACCTATAAATACAATCTAATTCGTGAAAAACATAGAGAATTCATTGATTACAATTCCAGACGTACCCTAGCTGTCCAGAAGCCTCCCAATTCGTTCTCCAAGTTCATAGAACACATTAGATCGATTTCCAATCGATTTCTAATGTTAGTTTCAATTCTTTATTGATTCTTCGTGTGTTCTCACTGATTGGATCGCCAATCAAATAGGATTCTGCACTATTTGATCTGGTTTACACGCTAATCATTAGGTATTTCGTTCAAATACCAGGTCCTAACAAGTTTTTTTCCAGTCTGCATAAATCACAATATATTTGTGTATTATTATTATTATTATTATTATTATAACTATATAAATATTTAGTAGTTATATACTTAAGTGTTTAAATAGAAAATACTTAAATCAAATAGTATTCAGTTATAAAAAATAAATAATAAAGGTATATATTATAATATTAATTTAAAACATTATAAATAAGATAGTATTAAAATAAATTTATATTAAATAATGTATTAGTTAGGAGAAATTTATTACATATGGGAAAATTAGGAACTATTATTACAAATGTGTCATGTTCACATAGTATGATAAAATAGATAATATCATTATTATTATCATCTTTAATATGAAAATATTTGATAATTAAATAGTTAAGTATTTAAATTAGATACTACTTAATTATAAATTTTATTATTATTATTATATTATAAAAGTATTAGTACTTATATTGTTAAGTATTCAAATAAGATAACATATATTAATAATTTAAACAATTATAAATAATAAATTATATAACGTAGTGAATTAAATAATCTCATATTATTAAGTAATGTATTTATAATATGAATTAATTAATGTATTTATCAAATGAAGTTTAATAAATAAGGTGCAAAATAGAAATGATTGCATATAATACTTGTATCTAATACTTAATAAGTTGTAATATGTGTCTGGATTTTTTATGAAATTATATTTGTGTCCCAGTTTATGCATTATATTATAGTATAGATAAGTTTACATTGAACTTTGTCACGGGTGCACCTAGTAAATGCTTCTACGTGTTACATTGAGGTTGTTATATGTGTAAGTCAGCGCTTTGGAGGTGTGTTCGAAAATAGCTATATAAGAATGTTAAAATGTGTAAAATTCATTTTGACGACTTCTAGACACGAAAAATTACAAAGGAAAAACAATTTTTTTGTAAAAATATTTTAAAGTAAAAAAATAGAAAATAAAACAAATAAAAAACAAAATAGACACACTAAATTAATAAAAGACTAAAATTTTATTTTCGTTATTTCAATCCAATTTTTTTTGCCATTTGAGTCGCTACACTTTATCAAATGTTATCATTTTCATCCACTTCACTATTTCGTTAATATTTCCGTTAAATATGAGGGTTTTTTAGTATTTTTCAAAACTCTAATTATTCAATTAAAACAAATTAATCAATTAATATTCAGTTACATTTAGAAAAACATATGAAGCGACTAATGAGACCAAACGCTTCGATTTAAAATATTCGATTAAGTCTAACTCATGTTGTTCGATTGAGATATATATTTGAGATTTAATTAATCTTCATATGTTGTTCTAACATGTACATTTATTCGATTAAGGTCTAGTGTGGGATTGAGGTCTGATATTGTCACGCTTATTTGATTGAGATCTGATATTGTTACGTTACGTGACAACAATAGACCTCAATCAAACAAAATGTGACAACAATAGATATCAATCGAACAACGGCAAACTTTCGAACAAAACATTAATATCAATTGAAATGTTACGGGAGACCTCAATTGAACAATATAATTTAGAGTTAATTGAAACTTTTAAATCGAACGGCCAGTCTCACTAGTCGCTTCATATGTTTTTATGTTTTACTTAAATATCAATTGATTATTTATTTTAATTGAATAATTACAGTGTTGAAAAAAACTAAATTACCATTATATTTAACGGAGTTAGTGGAGTGGATGCAAATGTCAACATTTGGTAAACTACAATGACTAAAATAACAAAAAGAAAATTGAAATTGAAATATAAAATTCACAAAACGTAAAGAACGAAAATAATATTTTACAGTAAAAAAGGAATTACAGGCGTAGAGTGCAGGGACAAGGATCTGACCATAGTTCTGTTGATTGGGAAACTACGCATTTGCCCCCGCAACAAGCGAGCAACTTTGTTTATATCATGGAGCAATTTCAATTCAATCAAAGAATTTGACCGGAAACTAAAAATAATAATAAGAAGAATTTTTTTAAAAAGGGGTATTTTTTGAGTTGATGGTGACAAGGGGTGACAATCTCTGCGAAGTTGCATATAAGGGGTTCCCGCCCCTGGCAGGGGCGGGTTCTTCTTCACGGGTCTGGGTCATGATGGTGATGGTTCACAGGTGATGGTGACATTTCACTGTTTTATGAGACCACGCCCTTCACATGGGCGGGTTCTCCAAATTTTTTCAACCATCCAATCTACCAACTTAGATCTCATCTACGGCTGGCATTAACCAAGAGCTCGCCCTTGGTATGGGCGGTTTCTTTATTCCCATTTTTCAAAACCTATTTATTCCTTCATCAACCAAAAATTTACTATCACATTTCATTCAAATTATTTCTCCAAAATTTCTTAAACCTAATATTTTTAGTGTTTATAGTTCATTTTAGAAATCAAAATGAGCTGGAGAATTACACCAGGTCCACTAAATAACGATTTTTTATTTTTAAGTGGTCAACGTAGAGCTAATTATTATTTTCGAGATCCAGAAAGCGATGAATGAATTTTACGTGCTAGACGAGGTGATAAAGCTTTTTGGGATTACATTGATGAAGTGCCTATCCCTGAAAATGTTATGAGATATATAAGGTTGGCTGGTTTTGCGGGTGTGATCGAGTGTGGTTATCGAAAACTTGATCGTGCTCTTATTTTAGCTTTAATGGAGAGATGGAGGCCAGAGACACACACATTTCATTTACCGGTTGGAGAGACCACAATAACCCTTCAAGATGTTCAAGTTTTATGGGGTTTGCCGGTTGAAGGTGATGTTGTTTCTGGCACTGATTATGCTATGAGTGCATCCGAAATTATTATAAGGTTTGAGTATTTAACCGGTTGTACACTCGCTACAAGCGCTGTAAGTGGTTATAAGTTAAACCTAAGGTTATTTTAAATGAAATAAAAAACCATTTTCTGATAATGCCATTGATTTTCAGTGTATTCGACGAGCTAGATTAATTTTATTTTTTATGATTGGTGCCACTTTATTCCTGATACTTCTAGCAACTAGGTGCACGTAAATTATTAAGTCATATTGAAAACTTAAATAACTGTGGTAGACTTAGTTGGGGAAGTGCAGTTTTAGCATTTTTGTATAGACAGTTATGTAAGACAACGAGTGTCACAAATCGAGAAGTTAGTGGATCTTTATTCTTGATGCAATTATGGGCATGGGAAAGATTACCTACTATGTATCCCAAGAATACGATATTTATTGATTTCAGTTTACCATATGGTGCACGGTATGTTAAAAAAACTTATGTATTAACTATTTATCTGTAATCTTATTTTTCTAGTTAACCTGGTATATTTAAAAACTTGATTACAGATGGGATGGTGAACTTAGTTATGTAAACACCACTCCGCACTGTTTGAGTGCGTATCGATCTCAGTTGCATTCATTAAGCGAGGTCATGGTATTAATATTAATCTGATATTTTTGTATATATTAACATTTTATAAACATATTAATTCATATTTTTATATTAGTTTATATCTGCACAAGTGGACATCAAAGCTGTAGAAGTGACACATACCTTATATGTTGGGAAGTTGTTGAGCCTCACATTCCAAGTAGGGTTTTAAGACAGTTTGGAATATTTCAACCAATCCCTACAAGTGTGTTACTAACCTGGGAGCAACATACAAATCTACATTCGACTGCTTGTAAAGGTGGTAGAAATAAAAACTGGTTACAACATCATAATATCTTTGTTCAAGCATGGGCGTCTCAGCTTAATTCAGTTGCTAATGAAGCGTATACTGATTCGCCAATTGCTTCCGAAGCATACATGAGGTGGTATCTAGAGCGTACTGTTGTGTATACAACAAACCCGGCTCATCAAAACACGAACCCTCTTGCTTCCAAAATGATGGACAAAGATTGAGAATGATGGTATTATTATTAATAATTTTATTATTATTATTATTATTATTATTATTATTATTATTATTATTTTAAATTAATCTTTCATAATGTTATTTATAGATGGATGGGATGAGTCAGTTTTATCAAAGACCAGGGGATGAAAGGGGGAGGAATATGGAGAGCTATTATATGGATTTGGCACATGCAAACCATATAAGTTATCTACCAACGCATGTGACACAGAATAATGATGATACTCAACTTCCTCCTGTCCCACAATGTTTACCCAGAAGGGGTAGAGGACGAGGGCGGGTTGGTAGACAGGTTGCTGATGATAATGTTGTTGTGCAACAGAATATGACAGGACAAAGGGATTTCACGGAACAACAACTTGACTCCCCCTTTTTTAGCCAAATGGGCAACTAAGATTTTTTTATGGTGGTACCTCAAGTACTCAGTTTCCACATTTTAGTCAAATGGGGACCCAGAATTTCGAAGAAGGAAGGCCGTCAAATCCTTATCAAAGCCCTGATAATAGTTATCAACAATCATTTCATCATTCTTCCCCATTACCTTGTTACCCTCAATTTCAAGATACAGCTCAATCAGTTGACCGGTCTTTTAATCCATCTCCTTGCCTGTTCGACTTAAATGATGAAGCAACAAACGATAATGATGACACTCGTTAGATATTATTTCTTTTATATTTTTAGTGATGTATTTTACCTTTTTAATTATGTAATTTTTAATACTTTATCTATTAATATATATACAATTTTATTATAGAATACGACTTAAGCTACAATATTATTAGAATAAGCATCCAAAACGAACAAGTAGTACAATAATAGTAACAAGTAAAGCGGTAATACAACAAAAAATGTCACTTGCGGGTCTTGCGTTTGACTATCTTTTCTGTGAACCATTGAGGGTGACTATATGTAAAACGATACTGATAAAACTCTTTTGCCATATAGCGCCGATATTGCACAAGTGTCTTTAAAATCTCCCCCATAGTTAAAGTTTTTCCTTGAACTAGCTTTTCCATTAACATACAAATAAAAATCCCTGAATCACCACCAAGGTCACCCCCACCCTTAGGCAAGTACTCCTCAGTAGTTGTGAAAGACATATGATCCCTTTTATCAAGATGAATAAACGGTCCAGTATAATTTCTTTTCTAGTAACCAATCTATTCTATCAGACAGTAAAAATTACATGAAATAAAATCTAAAATAGGAAGAACTAACTCATGATATAGTTCACGATATAAGTTATTTGACCAATACTGAAGGATCTCCATTGTATGCAAATTGATTCGGATAAGTAACCAATCTTCTACTGCTTTTATAAGAATTGGAATATAAACATATTGCACGTCTCAAAATGGAGGGTACAACTCATCAGTTCCGTTGGCATATTTGACAGACTTGACATCTTCCCACACACATAATTCATCCCGAAACTGAGGTGGTAAAATTGTCCAATTCAACCCTGATGGTCCAAATTTCGCAAGCTTTTCACGTCTCATCCGCATCATACGTTTTACCCAACCTTCTATATGTTGTGATATAAAATATTATCATCTAATAAATATTATAAAACTAATTTATTTAACTGAAAAATATATAATATTTTTACCAATGGAGAAAGACGACCGTCGCGTTCGTGCCCTAATAAAACACCCCAAAAATCCTTCCCAAGCCAGTAACCACCAAATAGAACTGAAACATAATATGGCACATCCCCATTGTTGTAGAAGTCAATAGCATCTTTTGACCAGTTTTTAGATTCTTCTTCATCTGCAACTAAAAATGGTATATGTATCGGGTTGTTTTCTGGCGAAGACGATTCATGTTGCTTCTTAGGCCGTCTCAATCTTTGTAGAATTGAACTCGTCAATCGGAGTTCATGAACTGGTTCTTTACCGGGGCGGTGTGCCATTTTTATGGTTTATGTAGTGATTTTTTGGAAGTGTGGTGGTGTTTGAAATGTGATGATTTATGATGATAAGGTTGGTGGTATTTATAGGAGTTTTTGGAATAAATTAATATTTATATTTTATAATATAAAACTAATATTATAATATTATACAATAATAACTAGTACACATCAAATAGAATTATGATACAACAATCTCCTCATGAATATGAGTTTGGACAAGTGTTCATGTTATAACTTGTTTGTCTACATATTGAACATCTACGTATGACAGGTGCATCTGGATGATGAACATCCATCTCGTTGTGTATCCTTCTTATGCGTCTCCTACCTTGTGACGTGGTGATTTTTGAGGGATCACCTCTTATCTTCCAACCGGGTTCTTCCAATAATCAATGTGACTTAGCAGGTAAAAATGTCCGTTATACTGTTCTTGATAAACAATAGTACTATAGACCTAATGAACAATGTTATGAGGTGATTCACCTCTATGGCGGCAAACTGCAATTGCATGTGAGCATGGAAATCTTTGCATCTGCCATTGCCACACGTGCAAGTTCTGTTTTTGTATTCCACGGTATAATCATTTCCACCAGCTTCATTTGTTTGTATCTTTGACAGAACTCTATACCTCGCCTCTCTATAATCAAACTCTGTTATAATATGCTCTTGCGAGTTAATATCACGTGTGTTAAATAAACGCCATATGCGAGGGGGTACACGGTGTTACAGTTGGCTGCGATGTCAGTGTGCTTTCTGAACTGTTCGACTGTTTTCTCGAACGTACAATTAATAATAGCTTTTATTGGCATAAGCCTGACACCTCGTAGCGTATTATTGAAGCATCTGAAATGTTCGTCGTCAGGTTACCCCACCGACGATGATTTTTATCATGTAGAAGCGTCCATTTACTCTCTTTAATAGTTTTTAAATATTCCCACGCTTCTAGATTGATGCTTGTCATTTGACTTACACAGTAGTTATACTTCCTTTGTTGGGTGGTGCTTCCGATAGACCAACATAGCCTTTTTAAGCTAGAAACCTTGAACTTTTGCATGAGGTTACTTCGAACATGTCGGAGACAAAATTGATGCACAACATTATTTTTCCACTCTTCAAGAGTATTCATTGCACGAATAATTCCTTTGTGCCTATCGGAAATAACACATAACTTTTTTCCCAAACCAATATAATTATGGTGAACTGCAATGTGTGACCAGAATTGGTGAAAAAACCAACTCCAACTTTCTACCGTCTCTTCGTCTACAATTGCATAAGCTATCGGCATTACGTAGTTGTTTGCATTTTTTGCAACTGCAATTAACATTTTACCACGGTAAGAACCTTTCAATAAAGTACCGTCAACAGATATCACGGGCTGACAATAGCTGAACGCTTTAATTATTGGACCGAATGCCCAAAACACATATTTAAATGTGTAATAACCAGATGTACCGGTCGGATGATGTAACCATTTCACGATAACATGGTTCTTCTCTTGTAATGCGTTGATGTACGTAGGTAATTCCTCAAAATTACTGTCCCAACTACCATAAATATTCTTAATAGCAGCTTTTCTAGCTCACCAGGCTTTATTATATGAAACATCAACATTTAACGTGTCTTTCAAATGCGCTTGAATTTGCTTGATGGGAAAAGCAATATCTTGACGAATAAAATGGATGATACGGGTAACAATATCTCTGCATTTGAAACTTCTATTGTTGTTACCAACAACAGTACCAAAGCAGTTGTGTGAATTCACCCTTCTTGAAATTCTCCACATGTGATGATCATGGTTCTTGGAAGCATAAACATACCATGAACATGAAGGACCACTATGAAGATTATTGTTGTAATTAGGGCTGGTGCTGTAGCACTTTGCTCACCATCTTGTACGTTTACTTTCAACTACAACAGCCTCTTTGTTACGTGCAAGGTTCCATAACCGCACTGCATACATCACTTCATCTTTTGATTTAAAATACATTCCAACACGATTTCTTTTGACTCTTCATTCCATATATCCATATGGTCTTCATTGTCAAAATCAGCAGCTTCATAATCTCTTAACTCCTGAGGATCTTCAGAATAGTTCACCTCTCCGTAAGATCCTAGATTAACACCAGAATTATAATTGTTTGAAACTCCATAAGTGTTGTTATCATCATCACTGGATTCTTCTTGTGATGGAATGAGTTCAGTATCTTCACTGCTGTCTGAACGACCATCATCCGACTTATCAAAACCTCCATTATCATCATCGACTTGATGATGAGAATTGGTTGACGGACCGGCTTGATAATCATGCGATCTTACATTGCCTTGATGATAAGAATTTGACGGATCGGGGGTGCTTGAGATACAGAGAAACCGCGTACGAGATCCATATAATTGGATTGTTTTACAGACAATTTTGGCTCAATGATAACATAAACATTTGCTCGAAAATTTTCAACATTTTCGCCCAAATAATACAAAACATCTAGACTTGAGTCATTGCAAATTTCAGAACTTTGAGAGAAACCAGCATATGAGTAATATAATTTTAATTTCAAATTATAATACTCTTTTTGAACCTGAAGATGATTATAAATCAAATATACAAACTCTTCGTATGAAACTCTATTACGAAGAATAATAGTTGAACTTCTAGTAGAAACATCACATATGATATTTCCATTTTCGAATAAAATATCTTCACCCCAATATATTTGTAGAAAATAAGGCCGAGACATGATATTGATTTGTTTTTTAAAAGTGTGAATCGAATGCGTATTTGATTTAATTCGGTTGCGTTATAAATAGTCAGTGAGTAGGTTAAATGTGTGGTGGAGATTGATTTGAGAACGCCCTTACCAAGGGCGAGTTCTTCATATAAAGTGGTCAACTAGCACGTCACAGTATCATGTCACATCGTACCCACAACATCTCTCACAAAACGCCCCTACCAGGGGCGGGATCCCTTAAATTCCAAAACGGTCGAGATTGTCATCCCTTGTCACCATCACTTAAAAAAAACCCTTTTTAAAAAAAATTCTAATAAGAAAGGTCAATTTGCGTCACATGACCCAAGCAGATGCTGCCACATGGTATTAGAAATTTATCTTTCTCAAACTAATATATGTCTTCATTCTCGTAAGCTTTCTCAGCATACTTTTTTATTTTATACAAAAAGTGTCTCAGCCTAAATTCGAAATATTGGAGTCTTTAATCTTAATTGTTTAAACTTATGTAATTGTTAAAAAAATTTATTGGATTTTAATAATTTTAACTTTTATTTATTGAATGAGATTAATTCAACTTAAAAATTTTACATACACCGCCAACTTTGAGCTCATTTTGACATCATCTTTATCACACCTTGGCTAAAACGAAAATACTTAGAGTTATGAAATTGAATCATAACACAAGAATAAAAAGTACTAAAAAAATTAATTATTAAAACCGAAAAGTTTAATACATCCAATTCTAATAGAAAATAAACTTAACAAGTAAATAAGTCTTCTTTTTATTTAAAATCTAACTAGTTCCAACTAAAGCTTAACCTTGAAATCTAGCTTGAACAAAGCAGCTAACTTAGTTTTCACTATCTGAAAACATGCTAAAATATGTCATCGCTTGTGTTAGTTGTTTGAGGGACAAATCAATGAGTTAAAAGACATATATATACGGTTGGAGAGATAAGACTATGAATTTATTTAAAAAAGGAATCATCAAAAACAGATAGAGAGATATTGTTAGGACCTGGTATTTGACCGAAATACCTAGAGATTAACGTGTAAACCAGATCAAATAGTGCGGAATCCTATTTGATTGGCGATCCAATCAGTGAGAACACACGAAGAATCAATCAAGAATTGAAACTAACGTTAGAAATCGATTGGGAATCGATCTAATGTGTCTATGAACTTGGAGAACGAATTAGGAGGTTTCTGGACGGCTAGGGTACGTCTGGAATCGTTATTAATCGAGAGTCTACGTTTTTCACGAATTGAGTTGTATTTATAGGTTGGTTTATCCAATCGTGCGACTGAACCATTAGTATGGTTCAGTCGTGCGATTGAACCATGCGGTTGATTCATTCGTACGACTGAGTGTTCAGTCGTGCGACTGAGCCAATCTTATGTTACAATCGTACGACTGATCCAGTCTCCTGGTTCAGTCGTGCGACTGAATCAATCGTGTGAAGTTATTCATGCGTATGGTTCATTCGCATGAGCCATTCGCATGAGAACTTCATTATGTTAAGTTTGAATGTATTAATTAATAAACATATCTGTAATCATTCAAGCAATCATAACCTAATTAACCAATTCAATGTCGACTCATTATGAAACATTAAACATTTTAACTAACAAACAATCAATATCATTTCACCAATCATACCAAACAAGATCTATTACATCACATATCATGATCTAGGGACATACATGTATCAACAAACTCCTCCTTGGACCTAGATCTCTCTAATGTCTTGTTTTCTTCATTACCTCCTCATATTTCTTGTACTTGTCCTCTTTTGTGACTCCCACGTGAATATCAAACGCGAAGCAAAGTCTTATGAAAATTTGGAACTGGAGGGCCTGTACAATATCTTGCGTATCATAGACAGTGGCCTTGTAAAGTGTATAGACATCATTTTCAGACAAGTTGGTAAGCCACATCGGGTCGAATACTCTGATTGTATCCATTTGGCCCTCTTTATTTAGAACTATGACCGCTTCTACTATTCTCCAATCGTAGTACCACCACTTAAAGTGTGGTGTGAAATCCTTTGTCATTTCCCGGAGTGGGATTCTTGACATTATGCGCGGAGGATTCCACTTCAACACTATCTTTGGTTTTCCAGTAATGGCATCCATCTCAGACCTTCTAATATACCTTGTAGGTTGTTGAGGTCTGAAGTTAATCCACCTAGTGTGGTACTCTTTCTTTAGGGCAGCCTCAAACCAGCCTGACATCTTTCTCGGGTCAGCATACAACAGCTTCAGTTGGCTAGCTGGTTGAGCTCAAAACCTGGTAGAGTCTTTAGATCATGTGGAAATCTAAAGTACTCTATGCCCTTCTCCCTCTTAACGGCATAAACGTTAAGATCATCAAAATATGCCCATGCTATAATCCTACCCGAACCTTAAGATGTTTCTGACTCTGTAGATCTTGGTGTACGCATCCTTCTTCGGTGCAGCACGTTGGGCTCTAACTTCTTTAAAACATGGAGCCCATTCAGCCTTACGGATATCAACATCATCCTTTGAGGCTTGGGCCATTTCCTCTGTCTTCTCTGACTCTTGCTCCATTTTGTCTAACACTCAAATGTATCACTGACAAGGGATTCACCCAGATTGGGAACCACATTGCCCTCATTGTCAGCCTACTGAGGATAGTGCTCTGCAGTGACATCTTCAATCTCTATTTCATCAACGTCATTTAGCTCGTCATCACAGGTAGAATTACATGTAGGAGCATCTTTCACTATTTCATCAGGATTGAGCTTGAAAATTTCTGTCAGTTGCTCGTTTGATAGATCATGAATTATTTCCCCTTCTTCAGGGGTATAACTCACTGACCTTCTGACAATCCCTTGCAGATCAAGAACCATTGTGAGTTGAGACTTGACCTGCTGAAGGGGAGCAATATCAAACTCATCTCTTTTGTAATTGGATCTGTTGATTTACACATTCACACTCAAATCATTAGTAATTTATCAAACGAAATGCATTAACTTAATATAAACATTTAATACATGGTTTTTCAATACAGAATACAAAAGTAAATAAATACATAAACATCTACTATTGCTTTTATCCTGAATACGGCTCATCACATGGAGGTGCAGAAGCAGAAGTTGGCAGATCTTGTCTGTTCTTTGATCTTTTCTCTTCCCTGGAGCTGAGACAGATTCAGCTGCTTCTCCTCTGTCAGTGTCATCATCTTCGTGCCATTCTTCAGTTTTCTCTTCGTCAGTTTCACTCTCATCATCATCATCATTTCTGTCCCCATCCCTTATCTTAATGGCTCCTCCTTCGATCCTTTCAGCTTTAGCAAAATGGTCTTTTTAGCCTTTTCCAACTCCTCTATTTTCTTCCCTGAGGTGACGCTTTGAGCTTGGAGAAGGGGTATCTCGTTGCTCTGGGCAGTCATCTGTCGGGCCTGCCTTTCTATCACTTGAGCCTGCTCTGCAATTTGGTGAGTTTGTGCAGCAGTCAGGTCAGTAAGCTGGCGGATTTGGGAGGCCTTTTCCTCATCGGCAGCCAGCAATCGCATTACCATTCTGTTTAGTGCCGACAACTGTTCTTCTACCGCAACTGTAGGTAGAGGTGATCTGTAAGTGAATAAGGGATAGGCTGAGGGCTCGTTTGGTGGCTAGTGGTGGTGGTGGTGGTTGTGGTGAATATCGGGTCAGGTCGGGATGATAGTGGTGGTGAGTGAGGGGTGAATGATGTAGTGTGGCTGGGATCTGTATTGTGGTGGTCGGTCTGGTGGTGTCTGTGGTTGCTGTGGGGGCTGTGGTGGCTATGGTGTGGATGGTGTGCCTGAAGAGGTGGTAGTGGTGGTGGTGGTGGCTGTAGTGGCTGAGGTAGTAGTGATGAAGGTCAAACGACGCTTCTTCTTTGGTTTCTGCCCATGGGGTTGAGCCATCCATTTTCTCCTCATTCCCTCGAGGTGGATGCTCCCCCTCCTACCCTGCCGATTGACCCGAGCATAGGTCGGGTCGGTCTCTGTCTCTCCAGAGTCTCTTGGGTGCTCACCAACCACCGAAGCCCTGTACTGTGGGAACCACTTTTCTTCCCACAGTCCTGGTGAGGGGCTCCTCATCAGACTCTTCTTCTTCTACTTCTGTCTCAAGGACAAAATCATAATGAAACCCAGCTGATTCGGTAACTTCTGCAGCCGGGCGGATGCTGGAGGCACGACATCAGACGTAGTGCTCTTTGTGGAACAGGCATATTGTCTCCGGCACCCCACTATCATCATCATCTGAATCATCAGTGGGTAGGACAATTGGCTCCACGTCGGAGTCACTATCCTCGTGACGCCATTGGCGTCTCCCGGTGCCACATAACTTTCATCTGCTAAATGGCCAATCAGCCTCTTTGCCTGGGGCTTCACTTGCTTGCCCCGGTACACCACCATCCTACCCAAAGTAGTGTCATCCATAAGTTCCAAAGTCACTGCATCGTGACTTTCTTGGGGAGCAGAGGCAGCTTCTCATTGAATATCATCTGAAGAAACCTTGGATACATACAAAAACCCTTTCCCTTTTGCTTCAATGTTCTCTACCAAATAAGCAAAGATCATATTCGAGAAGCTGAAGGGTGGTACAGCACCAGAGCCACGAAGGCATTTTGTATCTGATCTGATAGGTCATCGAAACCACCCCTTCTCGAAGAAATGCACTTAAGAATCACATGTGCCAGATATTGTATTGTGGGCAAAGGTTGCTCTTATTTAGAACCCCCGAGTTAATGTCCCCGCATACTTGATTCGAAGGAAACACCCTCTCACTGTCAAAGGATGTAACTTAGTGGGGTGAGTGGAGTCATCCCCAAACTCAAGGATTCTCTGGATGTCAGTAGCGGTAATGTCGATAGCTGACCCATAATGGTGCTTCGGATGCTGTATGGCTCACGAGAGCGATCCACTGAGGCATTCTCCCAGTGCCTGGTGTAGTGATTTGTAAGGCGTGCACGGTGTAGATATAGCCTTATGTATCCGTGAGCGTTTGAGGAAGGCTATAATCTCGGAGAACTTGGCCCCGTTTCGAGTTGTGTGGTCCAAATGGGCACATATGTTGTGCTTTGGATTAAGAGACCATCTGTCAGCCATTTTTCTGAAACACAAAACACATGATCATTAGTACATAATACATCAGAATTCAGTTCTAAGTGTAGTGTTTCACTTCCATTCTGATTCATTCATGCGAATGAATCATGCGACTGGGGTCATTCGGTTGTTCTTAAGTACGACTGAGTTCATTCAGTTGAATGAGACATGCGATTGAGTTCAATCTGCCGACTGAGTCTTCGATTGGTTCAGTCGGCCGACTGAACTCATTCGGGTGGTTCATTAGGCCGAATGACCCAATCGCAAGGTTCAATCGTGCGATTGGAGTTCATTCGAACGACCAGTCGCTTGCCCCACTGTTCGATCGCCTGTGGGTCGAATCTTGACCAATTTAAGTCATTTAACAGTGTTTAATGGTCCATTAGACTCGCCTACTTGTCACTAATAACCTATTAACTTAATTTTAACATTTTGCTTAGTTTACGGAGGTGATTGGGTCATTCACAGTTCGGTTCTTGATTCAATCGAGTGTCTCTTATGTAGGTTCTTTAATCTTCTAATTTTGGTAAGATTCAAGAGTAATGTACCTGTAAAATCATCACTCGAATGTAAGAAACTCAACAGCAATGTAAATCAGGGTCTGTAGCAATTTTTGGCAGAGTAACGGGAAGAATGCGATTTGGGGTGCGATTTTGGTGTGATGAGGAACATGCGATCGACTGAGGCCTTCAATACTGAACCTAAGTTCAATCGGCCGACTGGCCTCATTCGCTCAGTTCATTCGGGCGACTGAGTCTCAGTCGTACGATTGGCCTAGTCAATCGCATTCACGGCGACTGAGTCTCAGTCGGTCGACTTCCTCATTCGGTCTCTTTCATTCGCATCTTCAGTTGACCGACTGAGCCTCAGTCGGTCGACTGCTTCATTCTCCCCTTCTATTCGGTCGAATGGATCATTCTCATGTCCATTCGGCCGATTGGGAGCCATTCGCAGTTGGTCCATAACCATGATCCAATCGTGCGAATGGGTCACACTTAGTGAGTTTACAGTCATTTGAACATTTTACTTTTAAGACCCTTTTAACTTTTGACAATAACATTATAAGCTCTTAACCAATTCAGTCACCTCAGACGTGACTCTTTTAAAACACGTTGTCACCTCTGACGTGACTCTTTAAACTTTGAAAAACATGTGGCCATCTCAGACATGACCCTTTAGGTGAGTTAATTCCATTCTGATTTTCCTGATGTAGTCCGACAGACAACACAAAAAGATTAAACTAGAAACTTAAACTAAATACACAAATAAAATTTGTTTTGGACTTTGTGTGAGAGATAAAACCTAAGATGGAAATCTACGGGATTTGGTTCCGGAATCGAAAGCTTCAACTTAGATTGACCACACCTGGACCAATTCAATTTTGGAACCATATGGAACATCAAATCATTTGGGACTTGTTATCAAAATCTTTCGATACTCAATTCTTGGTGTTCATCCAGAGTCATCAGCAGCTTTAGGGAATCATACTGGAACTCTTAGATTACACATTGATTTGAACTTTCAAGAATTGCAGCCACAATGATTGTCAATATGTTTGTCACTTAAATCCATACACAGACTCTTGACTCAAACCGGTGATTGTTTTGGTTTATTTATTCAACGAACATTTGTGGATCCCACACTTATATGGTAATCAACATCCCTCAGGAGCTTTTGAGCGGTTTAGGGGTATTGTTAAAAGAGAGACTATTCTTAGAGCTTTCATAGAGAAACCAGTCCTCAGGTCAGTGCCATCGCACAGCAAAGAGGCGGGAAACACAATGATGAATTCTAGAATATCTAGGTTATGCTTATCTAGGTCAGTGCCATCGCACAGCAGAGAGGCACACAACCTATCTCCTTGTTAGAGCAGCTTTATTTTGCACAAATGCACCAACAACATAGGTCATTAGCTGATAGCATTTTCTTTATTTTTTTCGTGCTTTGCTCTATTTATGGTCATTCGCACACATTTTGGCGTTTACATGCTCATTACCCTTATTGGAATATTATTGATTGTGTTAACCAGTGATAAGATGGAAGCCCACAGTCAGTTGAACAACTTAGTTTGATCTTGAGATCACCAGTCCGGTCTAATCATCTATTGGTTGAATCTATGACATATCAATTGTGGTCTAGCAACCTCTAGGTCTACTCTCATTGTGTTACCTTAGGAGTTACCAGTTTTTCTATCATCTTCCCTTTTATATTGCTTAGACTACACAGACTTATACTTTGAATTTTTCATCTTTTCTAAATTAGGTTTTAAGTCCCTCTTGACTTGTTCCGTTACTATCATATTCCAAAGGGTTTGAATCGGTATCACAGATACGATCTACCTGTATCAGCTTTCCACTCCTTCTCCCTGGTTTCTCTTTTTTTTAATGTTGCTTGCTGACTTATTCTCCCTAAAATACTAAAATCAAACCTGGTTTAATTATTTTAGGATTTTAATAACAGCAGAATAACATGAGTTTAATTTAAACAGACTAAAATAAACAAATAAATAAAATAAAAAGAAAAAATAACTAAACTACATCGGACTACACATGATCATCATCAGGAATAACATCACTTCTCTTTTAACGTCGTTGACCTCTAGCAGATATTGAAAACGTGGTTTATCAAAGGCTTTAGTATAGAGGTCAGCGCGTTGAAAATCAGTATAATTTTTACCACATCAATTAAGTTCTTTCGAAACAATCTCGTATGAAGTGATATTTAATACCGATATGTTTGGTCTTAGGTGTTGGACGGATTTTAGTTACTGCAATTGCAGCAGAGTTATTACAAAAAATAGGAGTAGAATGGAACGTTAAACCGTAATCCCGCATTTGCTGTTGAATCCAGATGATTTGTGAACAGCAACTTGCAGCAGCAACATATTCGGCTTCACAGGTTGACAATGCAAACGATGTCTGCTTCTTACATGCCATGTAATTAATCTTCTCCAAAGAATTGACACCCTGCTGATGTAGACTTGTAGTTCATCTTGCAGCCTCCGTAGTCGAGTCACTATACGCCGTGAGCTCAAAATCATCATCATGAGGATACCACAACCCAAGTGTGGGTGTACCGTTTAGATAGTGAAAAATCCTTTTGACCCCGATCAGATGATTGACCTTAGGTTTAGCCTGATATCTAGAACATAAACATGTCGCATACATGATATCAGGTCTAGAGGCAGTGAGATACATGAGGGATCCAATCATTCTCGGTACATCGTGGCATCCACAAGATCTCCATTTTCATCAGGTGCATGTCGTGATTCGTAGCCAGTGGAGTACACGGCAACAGAGCATTCTCATGTCAAAGCGATTTAGAATGTCTCTTACGTACTTGGTCTGATGTAGAAAAATCCCATTTGGTGTTTGATCACTGTAGCCGAGAAAGAACTTCATCTCCCCCATAGCACTCATCTCAAACTCTTTCTGCATAACTGCTTCAAATTCTTTGCATAACTCTTCGTTCTTTGAACCGAAAATTATGTCATCAAATAGATTTGTACGAGCAGTAGGTCGCCATCTTTTTCTTAATGAACAGAGTGCAGTCAATGACTCCCTGCGAAAGCCGTGTTTCACAAGATGATTCGAGAGTTTCTCATACCAAGCTCTTGGAGCTTGATGAAGCCAGTATAAAGCCTTGTCGAGTTTGTAGACTCTATCCCGATGATAAGGATCTTCAAATCCCTCGGGTTGACTGACATAAATGTTTCTCTAATTTCCCCATGAAGAAATGCACTCTTCACATCTATTGATAGACTTTAATCTTCATGTACGATGCATAGGCAAGGAAGATACGAATTGCTTCCATCCTTGCCACGGGTGCAAACCCTCATTGTAATCAATTCCCTCGACTTGGCGAAATCCCTGAACAACTAGTCGAGCCTTGTTCCTGATAATGATCCCTTGGTCATCTTTCTTGCATTTTAAAACCCATTTGGTGCCAATGACCTTAGCACCTTTAGGTCTATCAACCAGAGACCATACACCTAACTTCTTGAACTGGAGAAGTTCTTCTTGCATTGCACTCACCCACGCCTCATCATTTAGTGCTTCACTGACATATTTTGGCTCACCTGTGAGACAAAACACCGATAGGCACCATCATGGATATATCCCTTTTCGATAGAGAGGCATAATCAGTTGAGTATAGCTGATTTCGGGTTTGTACTCCTGATCGGACATCCCCATGACATTGTCTAAGGGATGATAAACGTTTAGACGTGATCCTGGAGTAGTAGGAACAGCTACCTCAGAGCCAAGATGATGAACATTTGTTCTTCCTGAGGTAGTTGGAGTTTGAGGCTCTGACGTTGAGGTTGCACCACTGGTAGATGCTTGTGGACTTTCAGGAACTGGAACCTGTTCCTCCTGACTGTTCTGGTTAGCTTCTTCAGCTTCATTTTTCAGAGGAGGTGTCACTGTCGTCGATTACTCCCCCTGAATGAGTAGATGATTCTCCCTGTGAGCTAGATGTTGGTGGATTCAGCTATCATACATCATCGTGTAGCTAATTCGTCATCCGAGGGGAGAGAGAAATTTGAATGACTTGAAGAATCCATCATAGTCAAAGAAGTAGGTGGGTCCTTTGCCAGTAGGTGGTGTGGTGAATCGTTGAACATCAACATTACACCAAACTTCTACTAGACCTGTTGAGTTATTGTAAACCGCTTGTTAGGTATGTTGTATCCTAGAAAGATGCCTTCATCTGCCTTCTCGCTGAATTTACCTTCTTGTGTCTTCTTCAGAAGTGTGCATGCGCCCCAAATGGTTCGAGATACTCCAAGTTCGGTTTGCGTCTTTGTAGTAGCTCGTAACATGTTTTTCCATGACGCTTGACTATCAGGACTCGATTCAGTGTATAACATGCATTTGCCACTGCCTCATTCCAGAATTGGATAGGCAGTTTCGAGTCTGCCAGCATAGTCCGTGCTGTCTCTATCAAGCTTCTGTTCTTTCTCTCAGCACATCATTCATCTGAGGTGTGTAAGCAGAAGTGAATTGATGCACAATCCCCTTTTCCTTGCAGTATTCCTCCATCCAATGGTTCTTGAATTCCGTTCCGTTGTCTGAACGTACTTGTCTAACTTTCAGCTTGTAGAGAGATTCCAGTGTGGTTACTAACTCCTTGAATGATTCAAATGTTTCTGATTTGGATTTCAGAAACATTACCCAAGTCGCCTGCAATGCTCTTTGTACTGACTGGACAGAACAGATCCATGTGTAGAAGTTCAAGAGGAAGTTCTATTGAATTAACTTTCTTTTCCTTATGAGACTTCTTTGTCTGTTTACCTTTCTTGCAAGCTATACAGAAATCAGAAAGCTGAAAGTTCTTGACATTTACACTCTCACCAGATCCTTCTGAATCAAGTGATTCATCTTCCTTTGACTGATGTGTCCCATTCTCCTATGCCAGGAGATGGAGTCTTTTTCAGTAGCTTTGGATAGAAAACACTGAACCTCATGATCCATTGTAGAAGCTGTTGACAGATCCAAGACATAAGATCTTTATATCTTGAAGCAGTCATCAAAACTTGGTCCTCTGGGATCACGTAGTCTTTCTTCAGTACGTAACACTTCTTGTGTCGAAGATGACTTTAAATTCCTTATCACATATTTGAGAACAGAGAGTAAATTGTTTTGAAGTTGCTGGACGTAGTTCACCCTATCAAACTTAACTTTCTGATTTCCAACTTCTCCCTGAGCTGTGATATATCCTCCCTTGTTTCCAGCAAACGAAACATGCCCTCCTTTTATTTGTTTGACATTTGATAAAAGAGCTATGTTTCCTGTCATGTGCCTGGATGCTCCGCTGTCTACTATCCACGTGTTAGTTTCAGCACTGTATTGAACAACCTGCACATACAAGGTAAAGGATTAGTTTAGGTTAGGAACCCAAGCCTTTACTGGCTTGGGTTTCCCAGAGGCATCACACATCATAAATTCAACCCATTGACCCTTAGAAGGTGAGGGTAGCTCAGGTTCCTTTTGTCATCATTACCAGACATAGAGATTGGCTTCTCTTTCCATAAGCCAGATTTGTGCAATGTCTGTTGTGATAAACAGTCGACTGGCTAACGGATTGAACTTTCTGTTCACTAGTTCTTCTAGGTGGAGTTAAAGAGCTCCTCTTAGAAGCCCTAGGTTTTGAGTCCTGAAGTGCAATCTTCTTCCTAGGTGTCTGATAATGAGGACAGTAGGAAGCAATGTGTCCACATTCTCCACAGTTGTAGCACGCCCTGCTATCAACTTTATGATTAAACTTTCTTTGTGGAGACGTGTGTGACACTCTAGTAATATCACTCACTTTAGGTTTTGACTCTGGTTCTTTTGATGTGTTTACTGGTTTACCAAAATTAACTGATTTAACCTGTTTGACATCCTTTTCGTTTTGGTTAATTGATCTTTGATTTGAAGTATGTGAAAGGTGATCCTTAAAAGCCCTTTTTGGTTCTGATTTGACTTTGTTAGAACCTGACTTTAAGTTAACCTTTTCAAATTCCTTTTCCAGATTAACACAATGCAATTTACCCTTTGCCTTTGAAGTGGTCTCCTTTTGTTTGTTTCCAGTGTCAATAGATGAACATAAGGAATCTGGATCACTAACAAGAGGAGTAGACACTACATGATCCTTGATGGGATTACTATTTATAGGTCTAGTTTTAGGGTTCATCAAAGTCTCAGGTGGTGGCGGAACCACTTTATAACCCAGTCCCTCCCCGTTGTTCCTTTCTTTCACTAAATGTTGGACTATGTGCGACGAACTAGTCCAACTATGCAGTTTCTGTTTTAGTGAATTTACTTCTACTTCTAGAACTGCCTTTTGCTTCTTAGTGTCTTCTAGGGAGTTTAGATAATACCTAATGTCATTAGCTTGATTAAAGGCAACTACTTCGGTTTCCCTAAGCTGTTTAGTCAAAAGGTCTATCTTTTCTTTATAACTGAGCTCATTTTGTTTTAATACCCTATTAGCCTCAGTGCATAGATGCAAATCTTTTATCAAGTTATCATTATGATCTAATAACCTAGCAAATTTAGCATCTATGCTATTCCTAAAGGCATCACAATCAGAACAAGCATGATTATTAAACATTGTGTCAGTAGTACTTACCTGAGCCGATTCAGAAGCGTTTGCCATCAATGCATATCAGATGATTCTGATTCTTTTGCTTCTGTCTTTTCTGTCTTTGACATGGTAGACTCTACTTTTGGCTTGTA